>VKOC01001308.1:0-89015 GCA_009364415.1 Spea multiplicata | reverse complement strand
TTGTCATTAACTGTTTTTCTGTGACATGCCTGGCACACCAATTGTTGTTAAGGGGTTAAGGAGCTGTTTGAGTTTCTATGGCCAACAGTGCCAGCTTTTGTGTCACTAACAAGTGTTCCCAGAAAAAAAAAGTGAATGAGATGAAAAATGGCATGATTGAATATTTTTTTTTTAGATAGAGTTTGAATACTGCAAAAAATCAATAAGAAAACTGCCGGGTTTGAACAACCAATGTAGCTTAAACAGTTTTCCGGATCTGGACAGCACTGGTGCCAGGATCAGTACATGGCTGAGGGCTTAAACAATCAGCTAGGGCAAGCAGAACAAAAGTGCCCTACATGTTGTACACAAAGAGTACATGCGCTATGAACATAAAATGTGCACAACCCATATACAAACTACACATTATAAACATGCAGTGTAAGCCTCCATATTCGCATGCACACCTACAAAAATGTTCTAAAAGACACAAAATAATACTTTTTTTTACCTAATTGTTAGGTTTTGGCAGTGATTCAAGGTATCATCCAATAGTCATAAATACCAAGTACAGTGTCAGTGAGTCTCCACTAGAGGGTGCATGCACGTGAAAGCACAATTCAAATGGTTCAAATTATTACCTACAGACCCCTTAAATTTTGATTGACTTGTTATATCATTTGTTCTCCTTTTTGTCACAGAAAAATGTCTACTAAATTCAAAGAAACCACTTGATGGCACAAATGCCTCCAGCTTCTCACTGTAAATTAGTGTCAGCCCTCAACTAATCCCAGGTGAGTATGATTTAAGCATCATATACACTACCGACAAAAAGTTTGGGGGTCACTTAGAAATGCCCTTGTTTTTCAAAGAAAAGTAAATTGTCCATTAAAATTCCATCAAGTGGATCAGCAATATAGTGTAGACATGGTTAATAGTGTAATTGACTATTGTAGCTGCAAATAATCAAATATCTTTATAGGCGTACAGATCACACCCATCACTGCACATTGTGTTCGCTGATCCAAGTTTAAGTTTAAAAGGCTAATTGATCATTAGAAACCTCTTTTGCAATTATGTTAGCATAGCTAGAAATGTTCTTGTTTTCAATTAAAACAGGTAAGTAACCCCAGATTTTCGAATGGTAGGGTATTATGAAAAGAAAATAAGCAAATTTGCAAATTCTGTACTACATCCACTAGAAGTCTATTCCAGGTATCTACTATCATTTCTGTAAAGAAGCATTTTCTCATGTTTCTTGAAGGTAAGCATCTGTTGATCATCACATTTCTGTCCAGCCTGTTTCATGGGAGTTTAGAAACTCTGTCCAAAGCTAAGCAAATCTGATATTAACAATTATGAAGAGATCTCAAGCTTAACATGTGACACCATGTTAACCAACGGTACTCCACAGCACCCAATCAGTTAGGAGGCTTACAAAACAGTAAATTGCTCCATACACATTTTAACTATACACACACTAAATCAATTTCATATTTTACTCTAATATATTCGATTGGTTAGGGTAACTACTATATCCTTTTCCTAAGAACAGAAGTGTTATGCTAAAATATGTAACTACCCTCACTTAATGAAAAATATGGGAAATATAATTTTATCCAATGAATACAGGATTTCCTGGTTAAAAATGCATGCTTATGCATGGCTTTACACCTAAAAGTTACTGGAAAATCTTATACAAAAACAAGTGTTTTATTGTAAATATGTATAATACACTCTTTTAACGCTTACCTGCAACTCTTTGTAAAACAAAAATATATATATTAGCAACATTGATAAGAATGGGATGAAACATCTTATTATGAGTCAAAACTATAATTTGCTAAAAGAAAACATTCACATAAAACCCATCTGTGGTAGAAACCAAAATAAATGTTCTTAAACTTACCTTTGCAAGTCACGCGCTCAGATCAGCATTTCCATGGTTAAAGACATCCACTGGTTGCCTTTACTTTTCCTTTTTTACATTTTATTTCAGCCAAGAACTTTTACAAAGTGTATTTTTTTGTCTTGTTTTAACAGCAAAAGGTCATGTTTCTCCAGAGTCCATTTAGAGTCCTTCTAAAGTGATGAGAAAATCTGGCAAGTGTCTGTAGAGTGATTTGTGCTCTGTGTAGTTCCATCTTTACTCTCTCTACTCTTGAATAGAGATTCTCCACATTTTGTTTGCAGCAGTCATGCTCTCTATGTGATTTGCCATGTTTTTGTTTGTTGAATAGATTATAATAGCAGGGGAAAGAATTCTTTTCATTCTGGAAGAAAAGACATTTGGAATGGAGATTAATGAACGATTTAGAACGAGAAAGGCATGCAGCTATTTTCAGAACCAAACAGATGATAGAACCAAGAAGCCTGCATAAAAATCAAATCAAATAAGTTTATTTTTATTTAAATGAATGACATATCTTGCAGATGCTTTGCAAGCCATTGCTCTTTATAGCCATAGCTGGAATAAGGTTCAGTGGAGTAAATTTTCTGTTAACTCAGCAATCTGAGATTTAAATACATAATCAAGCAACAGCCTAGGAATGTAGGCCTATTTTAGTGTATGTGTGTCATTACATTTCATGTTTATTGCCAGTGCTAGTGCCACCATGTAAATACCATCTCAACACCCTCATCCATTTGCTCTAGGTAACAAACCTATGCAAATCACTGATGGATGATCTACATCAGGGAGTGTCAATCTCCGTGTGTGAGAGCCAGGATCCTGTCAACAGAATTCCTGGATTTAAAATGTGATGTCATCATCAGCACATCATTTGTTTTTTTTTCAGACCACAAGGACTTAACAATCCCAATATCTATGGCTTGAAGAGCCATAAGAACCATTCAGTCTATCTAATCTTCCTGAGTTTCATGATGTAAAGACTCAAACCTTAATCAGTCTTTGGTATCATCTTAGATTCAGGATAGCCACATGCCTACCTCTATAATGTGCATTTACAGTCTGTGGGCCAGTGTTCCCAACCACCACCCAAGGTATTGAGCAGTGGCCAGGCATTTTCTACTGGATGAATATATTACTATCACCGTTACTATTCTGGGCCCGGGAAATTACTGTTTGGAAAAATGGTTTAGGCCATGTACAAAAATTACTATATAGCTGTTAACAATTTCCTTACTGCTATGCTCAAAAGGCCTGGACATTACATATCAGTATTTTTTACTCAATCATCCCCTTCCTCTTAAATCAAATGTGAGTTGGACCAAAGTTTTTTATAAATAGCCTTATTCACCAGTAATTTTCATAAATAATTCTGCAGGGAAACATGTATAGTAAAGCCACTAAAGGATATATTATATATATATGTGTGTATGTGTGTGTGATCATCCATATTATGACAAAATTAAGAGACTTACTGACAATAATTGTTTCTATTAATCTGGGCTTTGTTGTTGTCTACATTCGTTATTTGTAAATAGATTTTCCTTATAATAATTTCTGTTAGCAAAATATTGTGAAACAGCCAGAGTCAAAACATGGAAATGAGCTACTCAGCCCTGTAGCTGGCAAACTTTTACCTTGTTTACCATTTTACTTTAACTCCACATTTGCTGCCCCACATAACAATGCAGGCTGCTGTTCTGACCACAGTTTATTGGTCATGTAACTGGAAAAATGTACACATTTCTGAGATTAGTAAGATTTAGTGACTGAGCAGTGTCATTCATATGTGCATACAATTGTACTTAGTTATAGACTGACGTTTGACGAGATGCTTAAGATAACTCACTTTTGATAGATGGTAAGAAAATGTTTGTCAGGCACATTAACAAAAACACGAGACATTATAACGATATTAACAGTTTCCATATTATATTAGTCTGCTGTAACAGTAATGTCTAAAGTGCAAGTGTCCACAAATTAAACAAAACTCAATTAATTTAATGGTGAAATATGTCACAAAGTGTAATGAATCAGCTTTGTAATGCCTATTGACATGCATTACCAACACGTTACATGTTGCTGACACTCACAATCACTAATTGGGGCGGGATGGGAGTGAAATTCCTATTTCTGCACAAATTTTAACTTAATTGTGCATAAAATTGTATATATCATTAGAACATAAAGTTTCTTTTTTTTTAAACAATACACTACCAGTGGTTTAATGTTTTACGCCTGCAATGGATTACCAAGTAAAATGTTTAATGTTCATATATAAAGCACACAATCGGGACAGTCCTACCAATAAATAAACCATATCTTTCACATATTTTAGAATTGTTATTGGATAAAAAAAAACCTTAAATAAAAAAAAAAAAACATTCTCTTAATGTCCATGATATAACTGGTAAACTTTAATAAAACTAAAAACTCTACAACAAACTAAGGAAAGGTGAAGCTGAAGAACAGCAAAGTGTCTATGGCTCCTTTTCACATCTATATTTGTAAATTGGATTAAGTATAAAGAACAATTCTAGAGCAAGGTGCTAAAAGTGATGCAGTTACCATGGAAACTAATGGACTGTCCCTGCTGTTTGCGCCACACTGAGCACCAGAATAGCTCTTTAAACACTCAGCATACGTCTAGCATCGTTTAAAACCCCCCCAGGTACCAGCATTGGGGGCTACATGCTGTGTTTACAAATGTTAGATTCGTAATTACTATCTGAAAACACGTGCATTAAGAAAATACAAGCACTGCCTCTTATAAAATTAACAGATTAACATAACTCATGCAAATGCTCTTGAAAAACATGCAAAAAAAAAAACCCCAACATTTACAGAAAAGCCGCTTCCTACAACCTCTCAGTTCACTACTTAACCACTTTACAAACTTTGGAGTTTCTGATGACTTCTTGCCCTTGAGAGCTCACCTTTTACCTCTTGTGACAAATGGCAGTGTGACAACCAAAAAAAAAACAACAAACAAAAAAAAAAACCACAATAATCTGAAAATACCTTTGTAAACCCCAAGGAAGACTGTGGACAAACAGATTATGTGATAGATTTCTTCCTCCCCATTTCTTAGGCTGCCTCTTCTCTCTGTGGCTGACAGCAAATGCTCTGAGACTCAGTCGCATATTTAATTAGAAGCAAGCAGCTTGCACTATCAGTGTGCGAATCTACCTCTCCAATCTCTTGTGAGTCAATCTTTCCCCATCTCTGATTTTCTTTTATATTTATGCTAGAATATTTAATTGTAGACAAAAGGTTACTCTGGCTGTATTCACTGCACAGAGGCAGAATAATCTGCTTTAAAAGGCTTGACATTTCAGGCTTTTCAAAAAGGCTGAAAAAATTATATCCCTGCTTTTGTTAATCAATGAAGTAGAACTCTCCTGAACAAAAGAATTAAATTGCTTGGTTGGTTTAATAAAACCAACAGAAATAGCTGCTTCCTCTGGGTTTTATTGTGTAGGCATGGCACATGCTTCCAGAACTGTAATTCCATATGATTCAGGGGCAAAACTCTAATTTCTGCACACAGTTGGGTTTTAAAATCCTTTTCAGACGCCATCCATTCTGGCTGGTTCTCTGAGGACAGATTTATCATTAAACTTGACTCTTTTTTTCACTAAATATTGCAGCTTTTACTAAAAAAAAGGGAGGTTTAATTATAGGGGAAACTATTCTTTCCTGTAATGTAACCTCATCAAGCCTCTGATATTATTACATGTAGAAAGAATGTGTATATTCTTACTCATTATGTTTTTTGTTACATTTTATCAGTTTTATTTTTTTTGTTAAATTTTACCAGTTTACCTAAAGGAGGTACTTGTTTTGTGGGGGGAAGTTTTAGGTCTGAAATGTAGCGTAAACAACACCATGCAATTATAGATAAAATACACAATGATTAAGAATGATACATTACTTATTACTTATTAAACCTCAAATACTTTATTGTTTTTTTTAATATTTCCCTCTTACGTGATTATTTCTTGAATGGGCAGAAAGCTGTCACATCAAGCACCTCAACAAGAGTCTCTCTCATCTATACTATACATGTACCAGTGTTTAGTCTTAGATAAATTATGTATATATTGTTAATGACCTTCTACAGATCATTGTATGTATAGTCCTAAGGCTTGAATCTCAGACCAGCCCTCCTGTATCCATACTACTTACCCACTTGGTGTGTACAATCTTCCTATCTTATCTTGGTTTTCCCAGTTGAACCTATCAGACCTTAATAGAACAACAAACAGTCACTTTCATTTTTATGACCAATACTCCCTTCAATGCTTCACTAGAAAACTGGAGATTTTGGCTGTCCATTCATCCATTTATATCTCAGGTTTATTTGGCGTAGAACTTTGCAAAGGCGCTCTGGAATATGTCAATTATGCATATGTTACAGGCAGGCCAGATAGAACAAATGGCATTTCTCTGCCATCAAATTCTATGCTTCTATGTTGAGTGTAACGACAATGAAGTCAGCTCATATTATTTGATGTTGGTCTTTCATTTAGATTACCATGCAGCTTCAGAAGCTGTAAAATATTTTATTGTCTTATGGGATATATGTAATTATGGCTACTGTTGCCAACACCCAACTGTGCAAATGATCCATACGGTAATTATAAGAAAGTGTAAATGCAGATTGCTGGTTTGACTCTGATCCCAGCTAAATAACATCTAAACCACACCGGAATAAAAGCTTGCATTTTTGTGAAGAATGGATTACTCTTAGTTATCTATACAATTTCATATTTTTTATGGTTTTAAGTGCATATGCAAAACCACAGAAACATAAATAAATATTGGGTTTGCCCAATTAAATAACTTTCTTCACAGCTAGCTTGTAGTTTTTTAGGTATGTTTAAATTTTTTTGGAGATATGCTTTTTTTAAAACAGGCCCAAACATCAATGTTACTGCACTGCAGTGGGACATTATTCAAGTAGAATCAATTTAGTAGAGTTTTGAAAAAAGCTTTCAACCAATTCCCTGCTTTGAGCAAGGTAACATACAAGGAGGCATTGTTGAGCTAAAAGACCAAGGTGACATAAATGTAACACATAACGTTTCTGACTCAGATCACCATCACTCTTACATATAGCAGCCACGATTAAACATAATTAAAATGTTAATTAACTCAAGATGACTCTGCTGGGTTAGGGACATGAGATCTTCCACCCATAGCTAGAACATTCAGGCATTTCTACCAGCATGGAAATGTCAGGATAAGGCTCCTCCAAGTACACTGACCAATTAGGTAGGTCCCGGTCTTGAAAGGGTTAAATGCTACTGGAAAAAAAAAGTTATTTAAAACAGAGAAATTACTTTGACAGCAGACAATAAACAGTATAAATAAACTTGTTGCTCTCCTAAAAAGAAATAGAGCTGAAAATGTAAGAGGGAGACTGAGAGACGGGGAAGTGTGTGAGCTGCATGGATTATCAGAGAGAGTGATTATGCGTATGTACATATGTGTAAGTGTATATTGTTAGAATGGCTGTGTGTAAGTGAGGTTTAGTTTGTATGGATGCATATATGTGTAAGTGTATGGTGTTGGAGTGACTGTGTGTGTATGTGTGCATAAGTGTTTGATGTTAGAGTGGTGTGGGTATGTATTTATAAGTGTATGGTGTTAGAGTAGCTGTTAGTGTGTGTATATATGTGTAACTGTATCTGTATGTTACCCACATGTGCAATGTTCAGCACCCAGATTACACACATATTACCCCCAGCCTGAGCCAACTTTGTCCCCAAACAGCCCCGTGTAACACATCTTTGTCAGCAAACAGCCCACCCTTCATGTGCCATCTTTGCATTTCCTCAAATTACTTAAACATCCATGATAGACACAAACACTTACACAGTTACTCACTCATTCACACAAATCATTTACACATATTCATTAATACAGTCTCACAAATCATTCAAGCAATTCATCCACACATTAATTCATTCATTTTCTCACTCATTCTCACTCCTTATTTATTTCAGTATTCTTACTATCCCCTTTCTATTTCCCCTTTCTCACTATCTACCCTGTCTATGTACCCCTCTCCCACTTTCTCACTGTCTACCTCCTCCCCTCTCCCACTTCTCACTGTCCATCCCTCTCCTCACTTCTCACTATCTACCCCCTCACTTATATCCTCCCCATCTACCCCTTCTTACTGCCTTCCCCTTTCTCACTATGTACCCCCTCTCTCCCCCTTCTCACTATCTACCCCCTCTCCCTACTTCTGGTTATCCTTACTTACCTTGTTGCCGGAGTCCTGTGGTGGGAGCGCAAGGCGTCCGTCTTCCTGCTCTACCGTGGTGCGCGCTTCACAGCTGAGCACCGGAATATGAAGTCAACATGAAACGCTCAGCATGAAACGCTGGCACCGCGTGAGATAGATGCCTCACGTAGGAGAGTAAGGGGTGCTGAGCGGTTGCTGAAAACTTCATGAGCGACCGCTCGGCGCCCCTGTGTCTCCTCCGCGTTAAATTAAGTTTTTTTAAAAAAGACGTTTCACTTCAAGTCCCGGGCAGGCGCTCCTGCTGCCTTGGCGTCCTGTGCGGTCGCACACCCCTAAGGCCAGTGGGTGGTAAGAGTGGCTGTATGTATGTGTAAGTGTAGCGTTGCCCCTTACCATCATCATACCCCCAACTTCCTAATGAATTCCAGTATCCAACACCAATCATTATAACCCAACCACCATATCCATGAAATTCCTCCCCACCATCATTTCCATCCCCTACCATTATCACCCCATATTGCTCTACAATCATCCCCCTCCATCTTAATTCTCATCCCATCCTTTACTTTTTACCATATTAATTCCATTACCTAGCATGTCCTCTTCATATTCATACAATAGTCAACAATAATTTAACTACCGTATTACCGATTATAGGCCGCACCCAAGTATAGGCTGCACCCTAAAAGTTAGTGTAATAGATATTCTGCCACTCTGCCCTCCCCCGAGATATGCTGCCACTCTGTGTCCGCCCCCGAGATATGCCCCCCCAGACTTACCAGTGCAGACTCCCGGGTGTCTTGCAGGGCCGGCGGGAGACATCTACGCAATACGCATATACAACTTCCGGTGGCGGCACTTTCGCCATGGGAGCCTCCGCTCCCGGCACGTCTCCGCTGCCGGATGTGCTTTGACAATCTCCCTTCCTGGGACATCCCCCGTGGGAAGTGCTCGCAGGGGAGGCTGTCTGAGCGTATCGGAGAGTAGGATGCAGGTCCCCTGCAGCTCTGCGGGGGATCTGTATCCTAACCCTGCTGCTTGCCCGGTGCCCAGAACTGCATGTCCCGGGAGTCGGGCGATACAAATTGCGCATTCCTGCGCTAAACCCGAATAGCCTATATTCATTCAAATACGGTACTTAACACGTTAAGTTTTAGGATAGGATTCCTTTTATTTTGTACAAATCATTTTTGTTAGGGTTTAAGTACCCCTGGTAATGCCTATAACATAGAATCTACTGGTGAACCAACAAATAAAAATTTTCATTAACACATACAATTTAACAGAGGGGCATAACTAGAAACCACAGGGCTCTGGTGTGAGAATAGCCCCTGCTTAGAGGTCTTGTTTTCTGTGTTTTGGTGTTTTCCCATCTGGGGCAGTAGTGTATAATGATAAGTGATAGGACTACAAGGATTGGAGAAAAGTATAGTTAAAATGAGAGTTTAATTGCGAGCTTTCAAGACCAAGTTGTTAGGTCTCTTCCTCAAGCATTAATGAACACAGACTTTTCTAAATATAAAAGCTCAATTTCTTTCCTGGTTAAACTGTAGAAACCACTGGGCACTCTCATGATCGTGATTTGACACGATTTGAGGGTCTCTTCTGATGCCGTAACACTGACATACAACATACCACTATAAAGTTTTTCATGCTGCGTTTTCTTTGTTTGGCGGCAACCGCGAGGGAGGACGACAAGTTTTATATTTAAACACAGCCAGGGATGGAGTGCTGTGCAGTATTATAAATATATTAATACATATATTAATAAGTAAAACACACTTGAATCATACCCAAGACACCCTGCCCCAGACCATGGAAAAATTATCTTCCGCAAAACCGGCCCCTGGTGCCAAAACGGTTGGGGACCGCTGCTCTGGAGGAAGAGTAGTATGCTTTGTAAAGCAAGCTATTGCTACATCCATCTTCAGTGGGGAATTTAAGTAATCCTCTTCCCCCTGCTACAATAGAAAGAGTCAACCATTTTTTTTTTCTTTTCAGAAATTGAAGAGCGTTATGGAGTCTGAAACAATCTATACAAGACCCTTGACTGCGTTAACTCTGGGATTTCCTCAACAGGCGAGGCAGACAAGTCTCTTGAGAGCAGCAGCCAGTATTCAAACAACCTGGACAAAATACACACAAAAAACCCAAAAAGCTGCTTCAGCACAGCTTTCTGAAATACCCGATGTTTCCTACATTTCCATATTTGACTTTAGTACTTAACAGCCACAACATGACCTTATTCCGTACGTGTCCACAATAGATTTTTTGTTCCGTGTTGCAGAGCCACATCGTGGCCATTGCCCCTGCTAGATTGCAAAGATAGAGCCCGGTATCAAGAGCTGAAGTATTTTGCTTAACCTTTTAAAAGTAACCTCTGTGCAGTATGTTTACTAAATGGCAAAACTAAAAGGGATGAAGGGAATATTACTCACTTGTAAGGCTGCCACATGGAGACTAAGAAAAGCCGCTTGCTTTTAGAAGTGAATGATTCAATGTTAATATGCTGCACACATATTTACGGCTAAATGCGGTAGTTGTAATGTTTTCGTGTGGATCTTACAGAACTTGAACATCCAATGTAACATACGCAGCGTTAAAAATATTAACAGAAGTGGATTATCAACTACTAAAACATAAAACACAAGTTGCTGTGGAACTGGTCCTAGATAAGAAAAACAGCCGTGGAAGAGCAACTGCTGCATTTCATCACTAAGGTATGTGCATCCATATGATAAATGCTGGGTTCACTAATAATGCACACATATGAATTGTGAAAGGCAACAGGAGGCAAAAGAGTAATGATAGAAGTGAATAAGAAGCAGACACGATATGCTTGAAAGTACGTGCTGGAAAGATGTTTATTTGATGGATTTCTGTCCAGTTATGTTCTTCAGCACCCAACACATTTGGCCAACATCAGCAGGTTCAAATTGAGTTTCAATGCTCAATGAAAATTAAATGGAACTTTTTATAATACAATCAAACCACTTGTCAACACCTATTTTAGTCTTTATCTTTTGAAATCAAACTGGATAGGTGAATTACCTTTCATTTACATACGTTCACACATTAACCTCTCCATGACTGGAGGGATAAACAATGGAGGTGTTAAGAGCTTTCATACCTCCCCCAGGAAACTAGGCTGATAATCAAAGATGGAAGATCAAACTTTATTTTTGTTTGCTTTTTTTCTATTTTGATTTTTTTTGTTTTTAACTACCTGCATACAAAAAAAAAAAACAAAAAAAACATATTGCACATCAAACAACCAAAACAAAAATAAAAAATACCATACTAAGGACTAACATATGCAGTTTATACAGAATAAACATTCTGGAAATTGATCTTTCAGTAGTTAGGATTATGTCTTTGTGGACACTATGTTCGATTTAGTGTTCATAGCTAAGTTTGATTTTTAAATACTGTACAGTTTAATAAATAAACCAAACAAAGCTCCAATGCAGAACAGTCACTGCCAATATCACTGCAGATTAATATTTGTGGGTGTGTTCCAGTGGCCTGCAGTTTCATCTATACATTTTTTTTCATAAAAGGAAAAAAAAAAAAAACGTATTAAAATGACCAGTTTCCAGACCCAATCAATGGAGAAGCTACAATTCAGTGCAAAATACTTCAGACTGCATTTTTTTTTCTAGTTTTCCTCTTGTGCAGAAGTGGTTGCATATTATTAAAAATGTAACAAAAGCAGCTAATGCTTTTAGAATGAATATAATGCAGGATTCCTCCCACCCCCCATCAATGCCATAATTGAAACAAAGAAAAAAAAATCCTATAGCCAGCACATTTTCTTTTTTTTTTCTTTTTTTTTAATGTTTTGTATACTATCTCAAGGCACATCTGATGATGTATTTAGAACACAGTAGGTATCAACTTATGTTTAACGTGTCAGGATCCCTCCCCTTTCTTTATTCCAAATGGAGGAACTGAAAGTGTGGTGTAAAGACTGGCGATCCTTAATCTATCTTTGGCAAGCTTGTACAAGCACTATTGTAAAATGTAATGTAAAGGAACTGTAAACTAGGAACTTCCTCTTAGGACACCCCATTCAGTATGGCTTCTTGGTTACTTCCATCTTGACAGCTTTCAGAGTTTCTTTCTGGGGCTGTGGACTGTGACTTTGAAATTGCTTCACGAGAGGAACTTCTTGGGCCATTTATGACCTTTTCTGAACCATGTTCTTCAATGACATCCTTCACCTGAAATACAGAAACAAAGCCATATAGTTTAAGTAAATTGTATACTTTAAGTGAAAATGTAATCCCCCACCCTAACAGTGTCTGACAGCTGCGGAGCATAGAAATAGTCACACAACTTCAACAAAAGTTGAGGCAGCTAGGAAAACTTTGTTCAACCCTTTCACGTAACCTCAACTCCACATCATAGGAGATAGTATGATACATTCTGGTAGCACATAGTACTACATACAGAAGTATACATTGTGGAAATATAAAGAACGCAATTTTATTAGACCAAAGTGTTCAGTCCTTTATAACCAAATTTATTAGTCAGGGTTAATAAGAAAAAGCTAAAGACTAATAAGAACTGATTTGTAAGAGAATCTCATTTGTAAAAGCATACACATACATCTACATTTTTAGACTTTTTTTTTTTTTACATTTTGTTCTAAATGGATGGTCCCCTTGATGGTGAAATCAGTGCATAATTGTTAGATGGTTTTATTACCAAACTATTTATATAAAAAATATATATATATTTTTTTTGCTAATCGCATTGTGATTAGAAAGCTGGGCCCCACTAAATTGCATGGTTGAATGCAGTAATGCACACTCTCTCGCAGTGGCAATTGAGACCACTGTCCGAAACAGCAACAGTGCGTCCTGGGGTGGGTTTTCAATGTCATTAAATGCCTTGCTACAGAGGAGTTTGAGTGATACCATTTAGGAGATGATAGATTAGGAAGAGATAAACTTTTAAATCCGGCCTCTGCCGCCATATAGTACGAGGCCCCTGCAGTAAATTTCGGTTGCCTCTACATTGGAGGTATTACAGCAACACCGGTTAAGCGAAGAAAGCAATCTCATTTGCTGTAAAGAACTCACCTTTTCTTTTTTACCTTTAGCCTGGGTTTCTTTAGGTAGGTTTCTCTGCCGGCTCTGGGATTCTGCTCTTGAGATATAGTCTGCCACTGTAACTGTTATGGAAAAGGATTCTACTTTAGATTACAAAAACAAAACACAAGTGTGCACGCTGAAGCAAGTTTCAGTTTTGTGAGGAATGATAGAAATGTAAGACATACATGAACAAACCAGGTAGAAAATGATTGAAATCACAATCCAATAAACTCCCTTCCCTTCTGTCGCTAGTCAAATTAGTATGTAGTCACACTAAACCAAATCAGTGTTACAAATAAGCAGCACATTTTTTCACTCCATTTATCTCAGTGATTATAAATATTTTAGTAACTAGGTAAAAAGTCACATTATACATTCCAACCTTTCACAAAAGCGTTTAAATGCACAGTCTGTGAATCGAAGCGGCGCACTACCATGCATATTTTAGTATATGGCGGGTAGCTCCACCCACTTCCGTTACCTGGCTGTCTATCTTCTGCCTGACCCCTGAAGCGACGCCTGCGGCTACGATTGCGTCGCTGGGGTTTTTGTTCACTATCATCTGCAACAGCAAAGTGCATCAAAAACTTAACTACTCTGAGAGAAATACAAGTTTACATATTTGCATAAAACGACAGCAGCTGATAAAACAGATGAACGTTTCTCACTTTAGCTGTTGAATGAAAAGATATCACCTGCGGCACTCAGTATGCAAACTCTTTCAAAACCTTTCCAAAAGCAGGCAGAAAATACAGCAGAGCATATTTTGGTTGAAAAGAATTTACCATATCTTTTTATGGCAAAACATTTGTAACAACTTAATATCTGGGATTTGCATTAAATGCTAAAAGCTTAATGTAAATGCTGGGGGAGGAGACAACCTGAAATTACCTAAGCCATTCTCGTTAACAGACGCATTGTCAGATTCTGTCATTCCATCCATTAGGGAAGCATCTTCATCAGTTCTCCTCCTACGTGATCGCCTGCGGCGGTTAGTACTGTGGTGGGACTCGCTTGCATCAGTATCGACTGTCTGATCAGATTCGGTGTTATCAAGTAAACTGTAAGGGTTACTGTCTGGATCCTTAAGCACTGAGGGGAAAAAAAGCAAGGACAAAACAGTAAATAAGGTTAGACACTTTTTTTAAAATATTTCTAGGTTTGCTAAAATTTTCTTAAAGTATACAGGTTATGGCATATAAATCACCAACATAAGACTATTAACTCATTTATGCACCCTAATCTTTTTTTTTACCTTTATGGTAAAATTACCTGAAATGATTGGCTTTAAAATGTTATCTTCCATACACATATATGTAAAAGAAGTTTTCTGTAGAACAAAAGTAATCTAAAAATGATCCAGAAATTAACACCTAAGAAAAAAAAGATGACCTTGACAAAGACCATATAAACTTCATTTATATCATCTGCAAAAGCTTAATTTTTGTTTGGTTCTTTGCCTTGTCATAGGACAGCCCTATGTCTAAGCAATGCTGAAACTTAAACAGATTTGGGGCTTTCAATTACTGCTCCACTTTTGAACCTGTAAAGTTGATTCTGTTATGTAACATTTTTCTCTGATCCTCCAGTTTTAGATCCAACCTTGTCACCTTAGGATTTCTTATACTTTTGTACTTTGCATGGAAAAGTGATTTCATAGTCTTAAATGGGATATCCAATGAAAAAAAATACAGCGTTAGATACGGTGCTGTATACGGTAATTCAAGTTTTTCATCACCATTACTATATTTTAGGTGACATTGTCTGCATTCACTACTCTTACTCTATAGACTTCAATAAGCCTGAGGTTTTGGCTGGGTTAACCCCATTATTGGAAAGGACTGGGATACCTTCTCCCCCTTGGAGGCCAGGCCTATTTTCATTGTTTTACTATGTGCACAAAAAAAAACAAACAACTTTTTTTTTTTTACCAGAGCTGATTGAAGACTTGCCACCTCTGGACCCTCCCCGACCTCGGCCAGCAGATCCGCTACGTCCTCTTCCAACAGGACGCCTTCTGCTATCCCTCTGCTGACGGTTTTCACGATCATCTTCACCAGCCAGGGACCAGTCGCTAAGCTCATCTTTTCTTTCGGATTCCGTCTCCGAAGCATTTGAAAGTTCAGAATTCGTACCTGGGACACAAAGTAAAAGATAACAAGAGCCGAGTTTGACGAACAACAATTCCCGTTTAGTCATCTCATGTCTAAATGTAATAAATAACACCCATAAATAAGAGGTAGTGACACTTACCATACCCAGATGTATAATTTGGCCGTCGACCCCGGCCTCTCCCGCTGTATGATCTGCTTCCTCGGACAGATGAAGCTGTGCTTTCATCAGTTGCATAACCTTTCTCTTTCTCTGTTCCACGGCTTGAAGATGGTCTGAACCCCATGCCAATTTGACGAAGTTGTTCATCAATCTGAAGTCTTTCCATTCTAAGTTGCTCTACCTCCTGTTTTATGGAAGGGGGAAAATGTTCTAATTGCATGATTACCACCCATCACCAATTTAATTCTTACCACCGACTTTTGGAGGGGTAGACAGGACATTGTTTGCTACTTACTTTTAGGTAGGCAATGTGGTACTCTAGAAGAACCTGGACATTACCAATGCTTTCCTTGGTGCCAACAAAGACAAAAGGAACCATACCCTGTGTGGACACAACCTTCAGATTAGCAAGTCAAACAGGCCCAATTGATAATTCAACGGTGACATTCTAGCAGGTAAAATGGGTCTTACAATGTGAACGAACTCATCTGAAATACTTAAATCTACAAATCAGAAAACATTTTAATGATCCATAACACGTTCCTGCTCTACAAAGTAATTGATATTGAGACCATAGTATTTAACTATTGCATCAGTGTTCGTTACAAAGTGACTATGCCGAAAACTTAATACATTCTTTCCAGATACTCAGGATTGAGAGACTGAGTATTTAAATACATTCACAGTGGAAAACGGTTTAAAAGTAAAGTCAACTTTTCAATACTAACCTATTACTAATCATAGCCTCCAGAACAGATAAAGTGGCCCTGCACAATGTACCATTTATATAGGGAGACTTCAAGCTCTACAGGTGGTTCCTACAATTCAACTCGTATAACCCATTATGTATCATGCAGGGCAACTTTGTCTCAACTACGAGTTTAGTGAATACATATTAAAAGGTGTAAACAAAGCGTATGCTCAAAAAGCACCACCAGTAATCTAGACATACTACGCACTTTGAAAACATTTGCTTTCAACTGCATTTATTGCACTAATGTACAACTAGAAGCATTCATTGGTCAAAGAACCACACAAACTCTGGAAATATTACAGTCCCTACTCCAACACGATGCTGCACATCATATATAATAAGTAGCAGCCAAATGGAAACTCAACTACAACATACTGTTTTTGCCCGAATATAGGCCGCACACAACAAATCATGTCACTAATCTATTAAGGAGGAAAATACTTACATCTTCTCTGGGTAACTTTGTTTCATTGTCTCCTTCAATCCGCACCCTAACCACTCCAGACTTATCCACTATTTCTTGAATTACTTTTCCATTTTTACCAATGACTTTTCCTGAAGATTCAAAGCAAATATCATAATTTGTAAATTGGAACACAACACTTTCATATTTTGAGCAAGCTAGCAACCGCCGGAGAAATCTTACCAACTAGGTTTCTGGGGACTTGAATGAAATCTTCGACAAATTCTAAGTAACTCCTGGCTTTCTTAACTGCCTCAGCACTCTATAAAAAAGAAAAGTTGCTTATGTTCAATATATATTATTGCCATTAGAAAACTGAGAAAAAAAAGCCTTTGTAGATGAAAACATGAACTTTAAACTTGTATTTTTACAAAGTTACAACTCAGCAAGCTTCATCAAGAGCAGTGCAGTAGCTTTCAAACATACATTACTGGGGCCTTCCAAAAGAGTCTGCAATGCTCCAGGACCGCACTAAAAAGGGAACTTTGTAGCAGCAGGCAGTATGACATCCAGGAGCAAAATGATCATTTCCATGACACAGGGCATAGGTAGGTTTATAAAGCTTGTGCTGCATGGCATAAATCTCAGGAGTCAGGCTGCCCCACCTGCTAAAGTGTTAGTGATAACTTAGAAAACTGTCCATGGGGAAAGGGCTTCATCAGACTCAAAAAATGTCAGCTAAACCTTAACACTGTCTGGAACGCTTTTAAAATATAAAGTGCATCTAGCACCCATATGGAACATTTCTGTGCTTTGATCTAGGAACAAATAAAAAGGCATAAAAAGTGAATTCACCACAACCTCCCGTTTAGTTAGCAGACAACGTAATCCACGCTGACATTTTTTTTGATAGTAAAGTAAGCTTCGTGTAAAAACTCACTTCGCCGTAGATTCGAAATGTTCCACTGTCTTCATCCAGCTCAATAGCTGTAATACCAGGAACTTTTCTGGCTTGCTGAATGTTACTTCCATGAGTCCCTATGGCCAGGCCCATTAAATCCTCTCGAACGATGAATTCCTCATGAAATGCTGCTGCAAGCTGCTTTGTACACTGTGTAGAAAAACATTTGCAATATCAGGCCAATGCTAGCAGTGGACACAGGAAGCTCTTCCATCTCCCAGTTCCAAAAATGTATTTAATATTTGGTCCCGAGATAGGAGACACATGGAATATTAAAGCGATAAAACATACTACACTTCATTGTATGCAAAAAGACAAGTAATCTCCGGTTAAAGTAAATAAAGCTCCCGAAATCCACCCAACTTTTCTTTTTGTCTGTGCTCTCATTCAAACATTAGATACCACTAATATGTTAGCACACATTTGAACTCACTTCTAAATGTTTGGTGGCTTCTTCATTTCTTGACATAAGCATTAGCTTAGTTCGAATACTACGCAAGTGCATGTCGCTCAGTATGTTTACTCTCTTCACAGTTGCTTCACTTGCAGACTACAAAGTGGGGGGAAAAGATCAATTAGCATTGGTTGTAGTTAAAAATCACAATGTAATCTCCCATGATTCATTAAGTATATGTATTGTCACATATGGATCATAGCAGCTTTATGTCCTGGCTAATGTTGACAAATCTGTTTACCGCAACTCCATTGATTCACCTACACGAGCACAACAAAATTACATTCAAATTGTAGGAAGTGTAGTACAAAGCCAAGACAAATTAGTCTGATATATCCTTACCAATATCATTAACTGATTAGACTCTGTGTGAAAATAAACTCTGCATGCTCCTACTGCCTTCTTGAACTCTTTATGCACATTTTCGCTCCCACACCTACATAAAAGAAAAAAGTTAAACAAATCTTGTTAAAAATGTAACGCAAAATAAAGTAAATACAGCCTGCATGAGCCTTTTCTTTTACATTTAAAAGTAGATCTTTTGTCCAGTTTTAAACGGTTGCTTTGTCAATAAGGGTAAGTAATACGGTTACAAAACACGTGTTTGAACAATTACCTTACTGAAAGAAAGTTATCCTGAATCTAAGACAAGACCAAGGACTGATTAAGGCCGAGTCCAACAGATAACAAAAAACAAAAAAAAAAAAGGTCTGAACTGTTCAATAAATGTGACAGCTAGCCAAAACAGCACACAGTTATATGCTAAATCAAACCTACATGAAACTATTAACATGATTTATGTAAATCTTTGGAAATTTAAAAACTAAAAACAGCAAAAAAACTCACGCTTCTCTTAAATCCTCAGGAACATCCACCGTGCATTTAAAGAAAGAATTCTTTGTTACAGGTTTATTCTGGTTTACAGGTCGAAGTCGCTCAAATGTGACTATTTCGTTGTACGTAGCATCACAAGCAGCATACTCAATAACATAAAACTAAAAGGAATAAATCATAAATGCACACAATCAGTACCAGGAAGACATAGCATTAAAGCATAAATATTAAAGTTTACAAGGCAAACGTTTGCAGCAAGATGGGAAAAAATAAATAAATTCCAAATCAGTACATGCCTTGAATATGCATACATAGACCCAAGTTAGTGCAGTATTTCAATGTTTTCATACCTCTCCTTTCATCATTCGGACCTTTGCAAGCCACCAACCACATGGTTCTTGGTCATTAGCTCTGGAGTACACCTAAAAGAAAAATAGTTTGTTATTTTGAACTATTAGACAATCAAAAATTAATTTCAAATGCTGCATTTTATTTGATGACCGTTTACCAGTTATTACATAGAGGTTCACTGAAGTAACCCGACAATCATGTGCGAAATTACAGCTTTACAAGATGGCTTTACTGGACAAAGCGCTTTCTGTTACAATATAGAATGTAATAAATGAAAATCTCTTAGAGTCTGGAACTAAATACCATATTTATTATATACACAATATCAACAAAAGTATTGGGACACATCAGACCCATTGTGACAGGTGTATAAAAGTGCCTAACCATGCACTCGTCATTTACAAACATTTGAAAAAGAAAATGGGTCGTTCAGAAGAGTGCCGTATATTCAAGTGTGGTACTGTGATCACTGACAGATATTCCACAGACAACTGTAAGTGGTATTATTGGAAAGTGGAAGTGATTAAGAACAGCAGCCACAAAGCGGAAGACCACGTAAAGTCACAGACCAGGGGTCACCGAGTGCTGAGGGGCACGGTGGGGCTCTACAGGGGCTGCCATACTTCGAAGTGCAAAACCAGAGTTTTATTTATTTAATTTATCTTTACTAGTGCTATTTAAAAAAATAAGAAAAAAAAAAACCACTATGAATATCCCTCATTTCGAAGAGAAAAAAAAAAAAAAAAAAAACTTACTTCAACTTCATCTCCCTCTGTTATTTCCTTCTTTATGTCAGGTAAGGGGGGCATTCGGACCTCATGGAATGGTACCTGACGTTCTGGCTGCCAGCTAATGATTAAAAACAAAGTGTGAATCAGTACATGCTTAATATTAAGGCCACATTAAATAACAGAACAGGCAATACGTACTTGTTTTCAAAAACAACCGTGAGCGAATCTTCATGGACATCTTTGATGAATCCCTAAAAGGAAATAAAATTTGTTTTGAAAAATGTTGAAAAACCAAGACAAAAAAGAGATTAGAATTTAACACCTTACAGGAATAAAACAAGAATTGTGTTAGGACAGGGCTAGCAGCAGGCAGCTCTCGTGATCCCCAGCTATGCAAGATGGCAAATACTACCTCAGCAATATCAGCTGCAGAGCTACCCGTTCACCTATGTGACAGAAAACTAGAGAGAAATTAACATGACAGAATCTGTGCAGGTAATGAAGAGGTTAAAAATCCTCAGTTTTGCTGCACTCTAGTGTACATGGAATTTGCTTGATACAGAATACAAAGAATCTCAACCACCACCTTAATCCAGGGCTCAACAAAAACCACCATAATTACTCATAGTACCCGTGGTGGGCAGAGGCCGGTGCACCAACTACTCAAGAACGTTCCAACCAGCATCAGACATTAAATAGAACACTCAAGTCATACAATGGACTTTAATATATTCTATAGGCAAGCTTCACCCACTTGCCAAGGTGCATGGGTGCTGTACACATCACAGGGGGGTTCCAGAACTGGCTCACAAAAGATCTGTAGGGGGACGGAAAGTGCATTTCCTGCATCAAATAACCATAAGTGGTGCAAAAATAGCACCACGAAAGGGACAGTGTGCTGCAGCTTCTCCTAAAAGAGTATTTTCCCCATATAGGTTAACTAATGCATATAAAAGTACTTGCATTTAATATGCATTAGTCATTGGTAGGTCTGCATGGGATATTACACAATACTTTTAATGTACAATAAAGTACATTGAAGCAAACTGTACTGCCGAACTCTACAAAGAGTAGAACGATGAATTTATCTCATAGCATTATGAAGCAGAGCAGAATCAGATATATCACCAAAGAACGATATAAAGGGCCTCAAAGAAATTAATTTGTGGGACTTGTACATACCCCTGTAATTCATAGTGAATGGCTCTTTAATAAACTGATCTGAATAACCTAATAAAAGCTCTCCACTTGTCCTTGGTTTTTAAACGGCATGAGTTGATGTTTTTATGGCCGGTTTGTATAAAGCTTACGGCAGAAACCATTGGATAAAATTAGCAACAGAGCCTATTTTTCACAAAGTTTTAATCAGCAACCTATAGAACTATTATATAGAAAACCGACTTAAATTTCCATAACAAAATGCCTGTTCATCTAACTAGATACCGAAACTGCTGTTAGACAACATAAAGCACTATGTTTACATCAACCCAGCCACTGATGCCCCGACGACAAGACTGTCTTGTTTGCTGTAACAAAATCAAACAACTCAGTAAAACGTGAATGGAAGACTGACAATCACAATTTACTTTTACAGAAATAGAAGCGCTCCCAGGGTACATGAAGCACTGCATTGTCAACTACATCCAGTCATAAAAGAAAGTCAAAATATAAGACACTTAGGGGTGTAATGGTCTGATTGCCAAGTGTCTTTTCGCATCCAAATCAGAGGATAACCCAGGTGTCAACAAATTTGGTTTGGATCTAGGAGCCCGATTTCTTTTCTCTTCTCCAATCATGTTTTTGCCAGCGCCCAGGGTTTGTTGAGCCTTGACATACACTAACCTACACTTACACACACTGGCACCATGCAGCAGCAGACATGCTGAAATCCTGTGCTCAAACACCTTACAGTAACACCTGCTAACATTCTTCACTCATGTACACACATGCTAACACTATACACCAACACTATATGCTGGCCACGTATATTTAAAGGGACAGACAATATTTGTTCTCATAACAAAACTTACATTACACTACCGCTCAAAAAGTTGGGATCGCAGCCTTTTTGGAGGAAAATAAGGAAATTTCAAGCTGTGCTCACATAACTGCAAAAGGGTTTTCAAACGATCAATTAGCATTTTGAACTGCTGGATTAGCCAACACAACATGCCAATGGAACAGAGGAGTGATAAAGGGCCTCTGTACGGCTATGAAGATATTCATCAGTCAATTACAAAAATTAACAATGTTTACACTGCATTTCTGATCTGATGTTGTTTTAACCCCTTAAGGACAAAGGGCGGTTCCTAAACCCAATGAAAACAATGCATTTTGAGCCTGTACATGTCATTAAGGGGTTAATGGCGTTCAAGAAACAAGAAAACGTCTAAATGGTGCCAAACTTTTGAATGGTAGAACAGCTAAGCAAGATGTCCCACATAAAACACAAAACAGATTATCAAGCTATGTTACTGGAGGGAGAGCTGCGCCTCACATTATCATCTAAAGTATCCATTCCAGTGAAAGCAGACCACTGTATGCATCATATCTCATGAACCCAAAATAAGGAGAGTGCCTGTCTTCATAGCACTACTCTCCTTAACGGTCTAAGAACTATGCTGCTTGAACTACTTGTACAGCGATACAAACACGAGCCTTATAAATATAATTAAAAAAGGGATTTGTCGAGAGATGCTGCATGGAATTCAGTGGAAAGGCATGAAATGTGAGCCGTCCTAATTCAGATGTATTTGTACTGCCACAACACAAATCTCTGGCATGTAAATCCCAGGCGGTGGCAATGATAAATTGCCATCAATGAGTGGCAGCAACAATAGGGTAGTAGTATTTTATTTTATTTTTTTTTTGGGGGGGGGGTCGCTCTAAAACCATGGGGAGATACTAACTTTAATTACAAAAAAGCATTGCTGTTTTGTGTTATTTTATACAACTGTAAAAAACATATGCATTAGCTAAAAGTTAATAGGAATAAAGCGTTCATATAGTTTTCACAATATCCAGGAAACAGAAAGCCAGGATAGCTATCCTCACTGTTCCACAAAACAAGTTAATACCAGGGAAAAGAGAAAGGCTCAGAGATATATATATATATATATATATATATATATAAGCTTCATTCATTTGATAACTGACTCCAAGAAATGCTAACCTACATTGCACATCACTTCATTTATAGGTAGTGACAAAGATCCGCCTGATTTGAACGGAAAGTAAGAAATCTGGAATTTCTCTTGTAAGCTCATTGAGCAAGACCTCCCTCATCTGTTTCTCCAAGTCAAACCATTACGTTATATACTACTCGTAACGTCCTATCTAGCCATTATACAGCTCTACGGAATATAATGGTGCTGTGTAAAACAATAACTGTAAACCTCTTGATTGGTTTTAAAGGTTTAAATGGAATAGGAGTCCAGAGAACAACTACAATCAATTTCGTATAAGTAATCAATCGAGTATAATTTATGAACGGTTTTAAACATAGAAAGTGATGGCTGATAAACCATTCGGCCCATCCAATCCGGCCAACCTCTGAATACTTTCCTTAGTCCCTGGCCTTATCCCATATCTAGCATATGCCTCTGCTTGCTTAAATGTCTTCACTGTATTAGTTTAAAATGTGACATATACATCGAAGCAAACACCCAACAAATGGTGTACGTTTCCCAAAACGACTGTTTTGTCAGCTGTACCTAAGGAGCTATAGTATTTCAAGCAGCAAATGTGCTTCTTACACCTGTGGCCATTCTTCATGAAGTCTGATATCTTATAACACTTGTTTTCCCCAACAACCTCAGCTGTAAAACCAGTTGCCTTTTATTTAAAGTTGTCATACGCTTCATTATTTCGTTTATTGAAAGCCATGGTGGTTTGTTGTTATATTAGGAATCACATATGTCCGTGAATTAATTGAGGAAAACAATTATAGAAGAACGTCAAGATTATAATCTTGATAAACACAAACTAAAAGAACAAGGGGGAAAAAAAAACAAAACAGTAGTATCCATTTCTGCGCATGGGACAAAATTTCTCGCATTAAAGATACATAAAATAAGGGAAATACATTAAATTATGAAATTAAAATTTAAGGCAACAGTGGTTACAGTGCAAGGCGAGAACACATTAACGTATTAAAAAGAAAGTTACTAATTCACAAGCTCACCAAATATATCACCACACTAAGGAAAGCCTGGTTAAAAATAGAAAGGCTCTAACATATTTCAAATAGCTGACAACGCGCCCGAGATTGATGAGCGACAAGGACAGCTGGAATACTTGCACAGAAAATCTGACCACCCTAACATGCTTTAGGCAACGTTCTGGTTACATTCACTGGGCAGTCTATTCTTAATCAAGAGTATATGACGGGCTTATCGGAGTTAATAGACAATGCAAATCAATTTTCTTGACATACAAATGGCACTTCCTGCTTCCTGAGGCCAAGCAGCCATGGTGGATCAACTCTGGTTTGAGAAAATTCACCATTGAATGAGCGAGGTTTATTCAACTTTTTTTCCTCAAGGGTTACACATTTTGAGGATTTTGCTCGATATGATAGACATATGAAAGAAATCCTAAAACAGACAGCATTAAGACCCAAGAGAGGACGACACGGCCCTTAGCGTTGGCGTTCTAATCTTTAAATTTAGACGATTAGTCAATTAGCTATGGAAATTAAATCTCTCCTTATAGGCATCAGAACGACTGCCAGTCTTCTCATATGGAAGACAAGCTCTTGACGAGAGTCGCTTTTTGTGTAGATGACGGATCAGAAAGTTTGAATGTGATCATTGCAAATCAGTTATTTCAGGGGACTGCAGAATAATACACAAGGGGTAGATTACAAACCCTCCAAGTAATTTCACAGAAAACACGGCTGTCCAGGTAGCTTTATGGTGCCAGGAAATAATGACATTTTGAAAGTTTAAGAGCATACAGTGATCCCCAATAACTAGCCTGAGCTGAGCAAAGCATTTAACTTGAACACCAAGTAAGCGTTCATCCCAACTGACAGAGAGTAAGCAAAATGTAAGAACATTAGATCCGAAAAAAGAGTAATAAAAAAAGCTGTAGACAGTAAGTAGAAGAATGAAATATAAAAATATTCAGATATATTACAGACTTGACCTAAAGGAAAATGAACATGAAGACTTTTAAACTAAGCAGGAAATAAGGTAGGGGGTCCACTTAGTAATCCATCATTGTGATTAATACATATCAGAGCCTGCCCTGCCTATGGCATGAACAAATCCTATGATTCACAGCAGAGACCTGAGGAGATAGAGGAGCATACAAACTCTGGATTTTAGCCAAGCTCTCCTAACATGCCTCCTGCGTTTGCCTTTACATGCATATTATATGACGGCTACATGTAGTAGTTAGTTCGCTACTTTTAGTTACGCTGCTGCTGTGTTAAGCCCCGTGTGATATCACCTCTAATTCTGAAGCGTTATCACATAAGGGCTTATGGGACCCAAAGCGTTTGTTTCCTGAAGGAGCTATCATCGTTTTCTTATCCCTTAACACGAACAATTAACCCTTTCCACAACCTTATCTAAATCAGAACTATACCAACAATCCGTTTGTTCGCTAATGATAACCCTGATTATCTGGATTTGGGCCTAATAAATAATAATGGCGCATAAACCGATTTCGTAAGTAACAGACCTAGGGCTCATCTTTTAGACAGCCAACAACCCCACTATAGTGTCCCTCTATTTGCCAGCCAAGCCGCGGCCTCCACCGTCCGCCATCCCCCGGGCCTGCCGTCCAGCCCCATGACTTCCCCGAGACGGCTCTGGCAATAAATCCCCCGTACTGGACCAGCAGCCTTCGGCTTTACTCCCCCAAAGTTCCCGCCCCCCACCGCATGCTACCTCAACCGCCCTATTACCTTGTAGAAAGCTCCGTTAGAGCCGCGCACTTCCACCGTCAGGTCCTCCATGTTGGAAACGCAAAGGCCGATGGGAAGGATTTCTAGAAAGTTTCTGCGTCACCCGAGTAGGGAGGAGGGAGTCTATGATGGGCGGGGGCGGAGAGGAAGGGGAAGGACAGGGAAGGCAAATGGGAAAGAAATAGGGAACGAGGTGTGCCTTCTACCACACACAAAACGAAGAAGTTTAATCGGCAAATATGGCCCTGGGGAGCATAAGATGGGGAAATCAAGTCTAGATGCTTGAATAAAGGGGTTTATAATGGCGGGTCGGGGAGAAAATAGAATTTTGGGTGCTGAAAAAGGTCAGGTGAACTGGGAGATAAGCCAAAGGTTGGGGGATGTTAGTGAATGAGGGGAGATGAGATGAGAGAAGGAGGAGGGTTGGGGGTAGGCCGGAGATGTGAAGTCTGAGGAGGCAAAGTGGGCGGAGACTTTTTCCCATTAAGTACAAGGCATGTTTTTCTAAATATAGGTCCATGGCACGTTAGCCCTAAATAGAACTACCCTACTAGATAGCCTCATTCATTTGAGAAGCAGCACCCCCCCCGTAGGTGGGTTTAAACAGCATTACCATTGTGGTTGCACAGAAACATGTATGTAAGATTCACGTATGTAATGTACACATTATGTAAAGCCAAGCACTAGCCTACCCCTCTGTTCATTTTATTTATACATCCTCTTTTCCATGCTGAAACCACTTTGACCTAATTACTGCTATAAAAGAGCTTCTACTTCCAATGTTGACACCTTTTCTTCTTCAATTACTCCTACTACTCTTAGATTCTAAGCTGAGGAGCAGGGACCTCAAAAGCCCACCATTCCTGTCTGGAACTTTGTATAAAGGATCATAAGGCTAGATGGTAAGCTCACAGACAGGGTTCTCAACTAATGGAGTGTTTGTTGATTCTTAAGTAAAAGGTAATAATAGCAATGTACATCGTGGGTTGACAAAAAAGTTAGGAGCCAGTTTTTTTTTTCTTCCCCAATTATCTATATTTTTCTAGTGCCGGGGGTTTGCCAAGACTTGCCATACACTGAAATACATTTGCACACTCAATATCTTATGCTCACTTACAGTAACACACACATACTAACATTGTACACTCACATACACACATGCTAACACCATGCACTAATACACACACTCTTTTAACACCATATGGTGACATACACACGCATGCTAATACCATACTGTAACATAAACACCATACACGCTAGCACCACACTATTATACACATGTACATACACTAGCTAACACTATACATACATACATACAATTACATACTCTAACAATATGGACACATACACACTGAATCTGGCACTACAATACATTACACCCACACTAACATATACATATATACACATACACACTGACACTACACATACTATACTATACATATACACACACTCCCTCACCTGGTGGAGACCTACCATGCCGCTGCCTATCCTCTGCCATCTTGAATTCTGCACTCTATGCTTTCTTGCAGGGGAAAGGATAGGGTGCCGGATTCATGATGGTAGCCCTGCAAAACCTTGGGCGCCAGGAAGTGGTTTCTAGTTGTCATGCTGACCTGGCACCCATGGTTTGTTGGACCCTGATGGGGGGTTTGTTGGGCCCCTCATCTCCTGCTGTTACCCCTGTTTTCCCCCGGCATGAATATCCCATATTTCATTTGAATCCCTCATCACCTGCTGTTACCCCTGTTTTCCACTCGGTATGTCTGTATCCTGTCTCCATACCCTGCTGCTATCAAAGGGTTACATTTGGTGCCCTCTAGTCTAGCTTAATTGCATTTGTTAGCCAAGGTGTGAAACATCTGCCTCCTGTATGTAATCACCTTATCTGACCAATTGTGAGACTGTCCTATAAATTCCTAGGCCTCACTTGGAAATGTAGCTGCTGTGGCCACATCATAAGAGTTATACTGGAGGGAAACAACATACCAGGTACCACTGCAGAAAGCGGCTACAACACATCATCGGAACCAGATCAACACATCTCCATCCAAGCAGTTCTGTCCTATTGTCTGACTTCACCTCAACCACCGACTAGATTGTAAGCTTGTAAGCTTTATAAATAAATGCAGTGTGAAAATGTAGTTACCCCCCCCCACCTAACTGGTAATATAAATGGTTGTCCCACCCTTGGCAGCAACCATTGCAGTCAAATGTTTGCGACAACTAGCAATTAGTTTTTTACATCACGGTGGAGGAATTTTGGCTCACCATTCTTCCTAGAATTGTTTTAATTCAGCCACCTTGGAGGGATTTGAAATTCATGCCACAATCCTCACTTTGACACCAACACATATTGTTTCTTTTATGCCATTCAGAGGTGGACTGAGTTGTGTGCCTTGGATTTTTGTCCTGCCTCAAAACCCAACGGCGCATGAGCATTAGGTTACAAACTGTTGGGCGGACATTCTCATTCAAGATTTTCTGGTAGAGAGTATAATTCATGGTTCCATCCTTTACAGCAAGTTGCCCAGGACCTAAAGCAGCCACAGACCATCACACTACCACCACCACCTTTGACTCTTGGTATGATGTTCTTACTGTGGAATTCCGTGTTAGATTTATGCCAGATTTAACAGGTCCCATGTCTTCCAAAAAGTTCCACTTTTCACTTACCGGTCCATAGAATGTTATCCCAAAAGTCTTGGGAGTCATAAAGATATTTATTTAGCAAATGTGAGACAAGCCTTTATGTTCTTTTTGGACAGCAGTGGTTTACATCATGTAACTCTCCTATGGATGGAATTGTGAACAATGACCTTAACTTAGACAAGTCAGGCCTGGAGTTCTTTAAATGTTTGCCTTTTGCGACCTCCTAGATGAGCCATCCATGGACTTTTGGAAGATCTTAGGTAGGCCTGCCCACTACTGGGAAGGGTCAACACTGTTCCAGGTTTTCTCCATTTGTAGATATTGGCACTCCCACCAAGACAATGATTTTGTTTCTTGTGTGTTCTTGAGACCTTTTAGCCTACTTTACTTTGCTTTGCAAGACAGTTTCTATTTATGTGATATTTATATTCAACAGGGCTAGCAGTAATCATGCCTGGGTGACTAGTGCAATTGAACCCAATTATCAATTACATTTGGTTAATAGGTTGATTAAGCAACTAAGGGGGCAATTACTTTTTCAAATAGGGTTGGATAGTTTTTTCCTTCTATTCATGAAATCATTGCTTAAAAACTGAATTTTGTGTTTATTCTGGTTATCTCTAATATGAAAATTAGTTTGATGATCTGAAACACATAAGTGTGACAAATATGCAAAAAACAAAAGAAATCGAGAGGGTGCAAATACTTTTTTACAGCACTGTATATACACATCCCCTGAACTGGCCTACAGCTACAGCTGTCGCAAATCATTTCTAATATTGATTTAATTTAATGATGTAATATAATGGTATATTACATCATTAAATTAAATCAGTTATTTTGAGGCATCAAATCCCATCTTAGATCACATGTTTTTGATTATTTTATTAGGCTTGCTAAAAGTTAGTGACAACAAAATCCTATTGTATTGAGTAGTAAATGAACTTCGTTACAAAATATGGTCTTATAAGTTAGGTGCAAAATTTGGTTTTATAACCATAGTAACCAAAGCTATGGTTGTTAATCACTATATATATATATTATATATATATATATATATACTTGCCATTTGGTACGAATGTCCGACAAAACAGAAAATGAAGCAGAGAGTTCAAAAAATTTTTTCTCACTCTCTAACTTTTTCACACGCTCTGTTAATCTCTGTCTAACTTTTCTGTGTCTCTTCTATGCTCCACTTCTTGTTCTCCATTCCTTCGGTCTTCTCCTGTGGTTATCTTGTCCTGGGCTCTCCACATCATTGTCCCGGGTAGTAGTTCCGTGGGAGGGCAGAGCATCACCACACACCCGAATGAGGATTAGGCTATCCCTGTGGTGTGCGCTGGGGCTCTACCCAACAGTTGTTGAGGTCAGGAGAGGAACAGTAAATTAGTGTGTCACCATAGAGGGATTATTTTTCCAGGAGAGTAGGTGTATATAGAGAAGAGTAAAGGCCCTAAAACTGAGCCTTGCAGCATAAATAAGATATTGGCCAAAGTGTCCATAAGATGCTAACCACAATAGCCCTATTTTTAAATGCTTTTTAACCCTTTCATGTGTTCTGTTTGGCTATCCTCTGTGACCCGGAGTAGTCTGATATTTGATATGTCAAGTAAAACATGTGAATGTCATGACTGCTGTAACCCAGGGGCGCTCACCCCAGGATTTCATCATCCTGAAATACCTAGCAGGTTTGCCACCTCCTGGTACTATGCCCATATAGCATGAGCCCAGGACGCAACAAGGGGGCATGGCTAGATTTAATAACTTGGAACTCCAGGTCAGAAATACCTTATGTGTAGCGATCTGATGTTTGGGGCGTTTCTTTGGCAATTGTTCCTTACGAACAAATACTGCACTTTTACTGCAGTATTACTGCACATTTACTGCAGTTTTACTGCATTTGTACTTCACTGTACTGCAGTTTTACTGCACATTTGCTGCACTTTTTTATATTGCAAACCTACAGTTTTAGTTCAATGTACTGTAGCTTTATTGCATTTGTACTTCCATACAAAAATAACTGCAGTAAAACTGCAGTACAGTAAAGTACAAATGCAGTAAAACTGCAGTAAATGTTTTTTTAGCATTTAAGAACATACACACACTACTTACACGCAGTAACATATTAACACATACTAACATACACATGAACTAACATACTTAACACAGTAACATACTGTCATACTAACACACACTTACAGAGATACTGACACACCCACAGTAACATACACTAAAACGCAGAGTAATAGAAAAACACAAAGTGGTTGGTCACATCACCTGAGCGAAGTTCCGTAATGGGGGCTTGAGGAGTGGATGCAGGGTGCAAAAAAAGTAGCATTCCCAGCCACAAAACACAATAATAAAGAGAAAGGTGTAAGCAAACTAATGCATCTCCATACTGCAACTGATGGATCCACAGAAGTCTGGTTGGTATAAAAATATGAACTTTATTGAAAAAAGTAGTATAATAACAATGCCAATGGAGAGAAATCTCATGTGTTTCGCAGTGAGGCTTAATGTGTATGTGCAGGGGCCTCCTTTACACTAGCGTCTGTATTTCCATGTGACACGGCTGGGTTCTTCAGTTACCGGGTGGCTGGGTGCTGATTCCATGGCTTATATGGTTTATTTTGGTGTTTAGGGGGGTTTTCCCCCAAAATGATGATGTGCATATTTCTGGAAAAAAGTGAAGGTTATGGTAGTTTGATAGGACAACATAATATGATTTATTTTGGTACCAGTTTGTACTTCATATCTTGTCCCATGATACAAAAGTTACCTCAAGTCAGCTACCACTGAAAAGCTGGATTTCAGCCAAAAAATATATCATTTTCCATGATTGGACTGTAAACTTTCCCTAGAAATCACAGTTACATGAAAGGATGTGAAAATTGTTGATAATGACCCAGCCTTCCAGAGGGAAAAATGTGGCCAGACTTCGAACAGTCTTCATCCTAAAACTGACTTTGTTGAAAAAGGCAATAATGGCAACAAGGCTTATCTGCCTGGTTGTCTTAGGTACTTTGATTCTTTGAACAATTAAAGGAATTAGGAAAAACCTTTTCATTACCAAATAAGAATGCAAAACATAGTTGGCAAAGTGGACCCAGAATACCCACAATGTATTTTATACGTAGTAACTCTTGCATGCCTACCACTTTGTGACTACTGGACGCACTGGTGATACAACTTCCTTGTTTACAAAGGGTTTGTTACTTCATGCTTGTCCTCACACAGTCACACACCTTAACAAGAGAAGTACTTCACCATAAAGTTCCCTAGCAACTATTAAACAGTCTTGGAGCCCGACTTACCTGCACTGTGTGTGACTTTGTTTTCCTTGGTTTCGGTTATGACTTTTCACTACTTTTCACTACTGTTGACTGTCTCTGTAATTCTACTCCATCCAGATGAATGGCCGTTACAACCCTATGGAGTTCCCTGGTGAGGTAAAGTATGAAGTGGCCTGCTACTACTGCTGCTGCCACCATATCACCTTCCTTACTCTGAGGGATCAATTAATCAAACTGGTCCAATTTTTGGAGAAATTGAATCCCATAGCATGCTGCTGGATGTGTGTAGCCACTGCTGCGGTGGTGCTGTTGCTGGTCCTGCAGTGCAAAACCCGATTGTAGATCTCTTCCTTACTTTTTGTTTTTTTTTTCTTTTATAATTGTGGCATGTTTGAAATATTGTCACTTTGAAAATGCTTATCGATGTATTCCCATTTGGGATTTTAAATGTAATTGATTTTTCTGGTTGTTTGCTATGTTGAGCTATTTTCTTCTTATAAAATAACTTATTTCTTCTTATGCTAATAACCATAACACATTTCATGAGCCTGACTCAATCAATGTGTAGGTCTTGGCTCAGTATTTTTACAACATAATCTCCTTTATTGGGGTGGCCAGAAGCTGCTCCCTTGCCTAGAGAAAAAAGAAGCTGACTCAGAGACCAGAGGAAGCAGGGCTTAAAGTATGTGGACACCTGAACTTCACACTTATACTATATGGACAAAAGTATTTGGACATCTGAGCAACAGGGACTATGAGATAACATTTGAAATACATAGACATAATGTGTAGTTGTTCCTCTATATAGCAGCTTCCACTCTTCTGTGAAGGCTTTCCACAGGATTTTGGAGTGTTTCTGTGGGCATTTTTGCCCATTTATCCAGTAGAGCATTTGCGAGGTCGGGCACTGATGTTGGACTTGAAAGCCTGACACGCAGTCTCCGTTTCAATTCATCTAAAACGTGGAATCTTATCACAGTACTATGGTTGAGTTTACTGAGCTGTTCAAAATGACCTGATTTAATGGAGAGATAGGGCACCAAGGGAGGTTTTGGGCTGGTCTACACACCCATGTGGCGACCAAAGAAACTTTAATCCCTGTCCCTGAAGCTGGTAAACTGGCTATTCCGGGGAGAAGCCTCTATGATCACTATTGTAGGAGTGATCAAAGGGCTCATAGGGGCTCTTTTTTGCTGTTGCTGGTCTGTCAGCAGTGCCCTATACAAAACAGGTATCGTTTTTTTTGCTGTTGCTGGTCTGTCAGCTGTGCCTTATACAAAACAGGTATTAACCCTATAAATGGCTAACACGGCGCTATCGCTCTCATGGAGTGATCAGGCAGCAGGGGAATATTGTGGCAGGTCCCTGTGGCAGCTGGGTAAACCAAGATTCCATGTTGAGCCTGTAGAATCTAGGCTGGGTGGGGGGCTCAGAGTGGTTGTGCTGGCCTGCCCAGACACCTGGCCAGACAGCAGCAGCAGTTTCCTCGCGATCATCACGATTGTGGGCATTTTTTTTGCATGATGTAGCAGGTACATTACAGAACCAATGAGTACCGGATGTGAAGGGCTTAAGGGTTGTGTCCCAATACTTTTGTCCATATAGTGTATATGAGCTTGTTCGACAATCCATTCCAAAACCATGGGCATTAATATGGAGTTGGGACCCCCTTTGCAGGTATAAGAGCTTTCCTCAATATCTTGGAGTGTGTCTGTGGGAATTGGTACTCATTCAGCCAAAAAAGTATTTATGAGGTCAGGCAAAGCTCAAAATCAGGCTTCCATTTCATCCGAAAGGTATTCAGTTGGGTTAAGGTCAGGGCTCTGTGCAGGCTCTCAAGACCTTGCTTTACACATAGGGACACAGTCATGCTGAGCAGAAAAGGGGATCCCCTAAACTTTTGCCACAAAAAGCATACAATTATCTAACATGTCTTTGTGTGCTGTAGCATTAACATTACCCTTCAATTGAACTACGAGGACTATCCCAAACTCTAAAAAACAACCCCTGACCATTATTTCTCCTCCACCAAAATTTACAGTAGGCACTATGCATTCCGGTAGGTAGCGTTCTTCTGGCATCAACCAAACAAATCTGTCCAGAAAGCATGATTTATCACTCTAGAGAACGTGTTTTCACTGTTCCATGCATCGCACATAGTAATCTTCAGTTTGTATGCGGCTGCCATGGAAACCCATTTCATGAAGCTCCTGGCACACAGTGCTTGTACTCATGTTGCTTCCAAAGACAGTTTGGAACTCAGTATTGCGACAGAGGACAGAAGCATTATTGCTTCTCGGATGAGCTGTTCTTACTCCTAGACCAGGGGTGTCCAACCTGCGGCCCTCCTGCAGCAGCTGGAGGGCCACAGGTTGGATGCCCCTGTCCTAGACGCTTCCATGTCACAATAATAGCACATAATAGACATTTCACAAACTGACTTATGGCAAAGGTAGCATTCTATGGCAATACCATGTTTAACCCCTTAACAACAATCCACGTACATGTACAGGGTTGCCATGTAACGCGATAACGACAATGCCTGGACATGTACGGGCTGCCGTTAAATAGCTGCATCGCCGTGATCGCGGCATTTTCACCGCAATCGGCAGCTTTGCAGCATCCACGGAAGCCTCCCAGTTGAGGGAGTTGAAAAATATATGATTTGATGGGTAAATTGTATTGGCCGGCTTCAAAGATACCCAAAATGGCACATGGGGGGGGGGGTGACCAGATTTGGAAAAATTGTTTTGAAATAGCAAAACGCTACTGTACTTATTGCCCCATAACGTGCAAAAAAAAGCAAAAAAAACATAAAAACATGAGTTTCTAAACTCAGGACAAATTAGTAGAAATTTTTTTTTTAAAATCAGGTTTTTTCATTAGTTTTTGCAGATAAGTAAAAGTTTTTTGTTTAAAAAGTGAGAAAAATTAATTTTTTAACAAAAAATACCCATATTTTCATTTTTTTTTATAGTAAATTAGATGATATGATAAAAATAATGTTATCTAAAGAAAGCCCTGTTTGTCCTGAAAAAGACAATATATATAATATGTGTGGGAGCACGAAATGAGAAAGAAGAAAATCACAGCAACACTGAAAAATGTTAAAAGAGCCATTGTCCCACAATATACTACGGGGGAAAAAACCCTATTGTCCTTAAGGGGTTAAAGTCACTCAGCTCTTCAGTACTGCCACATCTATTGACAGTGTTTGTCCATAAAGATGACATGTATATGTACCTTTATACACATGTTAGTAATGGTGTGTCTGAAACACCTAAACTCAATAATTAGGAAGGGTATCCACACTTTTGTGTATGATCACATATAACACCAATACCATGGCAGTATAGTTGAATATGCTACATTTTTATCTGTGTCCTAAATCTCACTTCTCACAGAAATTGTGCCTAGCGTTTTTAAATATTTTATGCAATTACACAAAGAACATTTAATTTATCATGTTTAATAAAACCATTGTTGATATGTATATCAGAACCTTAACAAAAGAAAAAATCTTATAGTACCCCGCTTGAATATAATGCTAATGTATTTTTGTCAAACAAGAAAATAGTTTATAGGTCATGAAGCACAGCAGAAAAATGTTGGAAGAGAGCTTCAATATTCAATATTATTATACTATCTCTTTACTTCAAAGCAGGACATTGATTGACATAATAAATAGATAGGAAGTGTGTGAAAGGCAGATGTATGAATTACAGACCACTCATTGCTCAGTAGGGGGTGCAAAATAAATAAATAAATATTAAGATAAATAATGTGGAAGGCACTTAGGAACACATGAAAATGTAAATTTGAATTGCAGACGGTAAAAGAGGGCTGTAACCTGCCACAACTGAAACATTTCCCTTCGACGATGCCTGGTATTTCGCTGTAATGTCTGCTACAAGATCAAAAGCCTTCTAGTTTTTTTTTTCGTAAAGAAATTCCAATTTAAGCTGCTTGCACCTTCAATGTGAATTTTCCTAAAGTGCTGCAGAAAAAAAAAGAAAAGTAGAACCTGATTATTACCTATATTATTTTGAAACTTACTACACCGGCAGCTCTGTGTGAAGTTATTAGAACAGAGATTTTGGAATAGTTGTAAAATAGATGCATATGTGGTTCTAGGAGACCATGGATTTAAAAAGTAATACATTAGGAAAAAGATTAAGAAAAAAGGAAGAGAAACATCCTTTTGATTGACAGTTATCTGTAAAGGGTACTGTATTGGATATGAGATTTTTTTATGTGATTTCTTTTATTGGTAGAGTTAAAACTATTAGGGTAATTTGCGCAGTGTGGATGGATTTTAAGTCGAGTGGTACCACAACACAGAATAGTTGATTTACTTCCTGCTAGGGATGTTCCACCTTTGGGGCCAACATCTTACCCAGTATCTTTGGGCATCGTCGTGTGTCTTCCCTTTTGAACTCTTCAATTTTAAGTCTGAGCGATATAAAATAACCTGTGTATGTGATTTTCAATTTGAGGAATGGTGCAGGGGAGGGTGGGGTGCATGGAGGACTAAGCCATGTTATTGTTGTTCTTTTCTTTTCTTGTATTTTTATTTGGGTTAAGATGCCCAAGTGTATTATAGTCTGTACCATGAATATGGACTTTGCAGTTAGGTGGGTTTAGCTCATCTGGGACGGCTTAACTGCAGTACTCCTGTACTGCCATATGAATGGTGATGAGTCATGTTATTGTCAGGGAAAGGGTCCAAACAGACGACTGTAATGACCCAGAGCACCCAAAGATGGTGTTCCGGACTTATTGCACAGTAGCAGAGTTGGACAGGATCTGGGGCAGGGTGACTTACCGAGAGTAAGGGCAGTGTACATGTGTGTGTAATATCTTATCACAAAGGATTAATAGCAGAAACTTGAATGGTGTTTGGAATCTTCAGATTGAAACCCAATTTAGTTGTAAGAACTGATTTCATTATTCCCTGGGTTTCACAGTCCTTCCTCCTGAAGAGAGGACATTTACATAAACATACTGGCAGACCACTTTGCACCATGAATTGTGTGCATTTAAAAATAATAATAATAATAATGTATCTGGGATGTGGTATTCATTGGATGATGCAGTGCTAGAACAGTTGTGGTGGTATTAATAGCCAAACGTTTCTTACAAGAATATATTGGGAAGAATACCGTAATGTGATCACTGTTTTGTTCCACTGAATATAATTTAACTTTTTCATCTAAAAATGTTTGCAAAATGTTTCATCTAAAAATGTTTGCATTTTAATACAAATAATGTGATAAAAAGAATGTTTTATAGTTATTTGTATGACAAATAGTGTGACTCGGGTATGTATAAGGGTGTAACGTTCCACCCTTCGCTGTCTGGAATTGTTTTTTACTCTGTGCTGCTCATTTTCCGTTACCAACCACTAGTGGCCGCCCTTGCCACTCAGACCTGATTATCATGTCAAGCTGCACTCAGACTTGATTGCCATGTCCAGGTGCACCTTATTTCCTGGGCCTTGACATTAATGTTTCTGGACTACCTGTTTTGAGCCTGTACCTGATCTGTTCCTGAGTTGCGGCCAGCATCCACACAAGCAGACTCCCAAGCCGAGTGCCCTACAAGCAGACGCTCCATCCAGAGGGCTTCCTGTCGTGTGCGCCGCATCCAGAGGGCTTCCTGTCATGTGCGCCCCATCCAGAGGGCTTCCTGTCGTGTGCGCCGCATCCAGAGGGCTTCCTGTCATGTGCGCCCCATCCAGAGGGCTTCCAGCCAAGAGACTTTCCATATATATATATATATGTTGTTGTACCATCATGCATCGTGGGGTACAGACGGAGCCCCTTGTATCCCCTGCACCTGGGCTCCTATCAGACCTGTTCACCCAGTCCATGACAAAGGGGTGCGTGTGTGTACAAGAGCTCGACCATGACATTTGGAGACCAGCCCCATACAATATATGGGGCTGGTCTCCAAATGTTTCCAGGGCTGCTTTTCATTCCCAGTCCGGCCCTGATCTTATGGCTTAGCCCACCACTACGCCAAAATACTAAAATATATGGTGGGTCCTCGTGCTAAACCATGCCTACTGAATTACTAATAAGCTAAAACTAAACATTAAATCTAAACATTGAACAGAGATAAAACATACCTATAGACTGAGACAAACAAAACAAATGGGTGAGGGTATACCTTATAAAGGAAACAGAAGCTGAAGCTAAGAGCAGGACAGGAACAGAGTATCAGAAGTAAACGGAAGAGCACAGGGAAATCCAGGAATGGATTACAGCAAAGGGGGAACTGTAACAAGACAGGGGAAACTAGAGATAAGCAGCTCCACAGCCTGAATGGGGCCTGATAGTTATGTTATGGCAAAAGTCAATAAAAAATATATATTTGTAACAATATTCCTGTAATGTACAACCATGAAAACATGCTCATTTCTGAAACATCATCAGTGATTAGGATTAATTTTGTTATTATTTCATAAGTGCAATATTCAGTACAGTACAAAAGTTTAAGGCCGGTGTGAAAAGTGGTGTAAAGTATGAATGCTTACAAAAATAGACATGTTAATAGTTTATATTTTTTTATTAATTAAGAAAAAAATCACAATCAAGTCAATATTTGGTGTGATCACCCTTTGCCTTTAAAACAGTATCAATTCTTCTAGATACACTTGCACAAAGTCAGGGATTGTGTAGGCATATGGTTTGGTGTATCATTAAAGAATTATACAAAATAGGTGCTAATGATCATCAGTGTAATATGAAGGTTGAAACACAATCATTAGCTGAAACACAGCTGTGTAAGAGGAATAAAACTGGGCGAGGAATATCCAAGCTCACTTATAAGGTAAATTTGCTAAAGACAGTTTAATGTAAAATCATACAATATGGATTAAGAATCTGAATGTGAATGACTTTAATGCTTTTTAAGTTAGGCGCTCCACAATTTTGTATTATTTTGCAATGTGCATATTTGCAGGTTCTGACCAAACCTTAGGGTTGAGTAGCCCCTCCTGCCACACAGGTGCCTCACTAATGGCGTCCAGAGAAGGCTTTAAATTGCTTGAGAGTCTCTTTTGGATTAAAATGCACAGCAGTCCCACTGATTCAGCTCCTTGGTAAGAAATATAGCCATGAAACATCAGATAGCACTTATGACACTTGGGGAGCGTTCAGGTAGTGGCGGTTATGGCACAATGTATGGCCGTACAGTGTGACAATGCTATAAGAATCTTCAGTTTCACTACATAGTATCTCATTGTTGCCTATTCTCAAACTTGGAGAATACATTTAATGTCACATCATATGAAATAAAACAATCACACAAAAGGCAGTGCATCATGTAGTATAAATCAGGTATGCAACAATACAACCTTAATTTAAAAAAATGTAAAATATATGATGTAAATTACCCAAGTACAAAGTCTAACAGGTCGTCCTATACAACAAACTTCATGAACTGCACGTTTCCTGATGATACAATGGACACTAAGGGGCAAATTTTGACCACCCCCAGAGGCATCGAGTTCCATACTACTGTTCACTGGGGGCCGCTAGTTCCTGGGTCTCCCATGGAGAAGGTCTTTGTCATCCTCCCTTGAAATACGTGAAGTCATTAATACAGGAGTCACCGACGGAGATATGTAGGGGTTAGGGTGCACCCTAGCCTTTTTTACGCATTCTTTGTCCTGTTTATTGTCAATGCCCACACCCATGGGTTATAACACAATGAATATCAGCACACATATGAGTTAAATATCTCACGTAAATGGGATTTGCAATATAAAAGGAAAAGCAGTATACAGTATGCCTACCTTATTTTTAAAAGAGAAAAAGGATAACAAAAGCAATAGACCTAACTTAATAATACACCTTCAAACTTTTTGTTTTCTTTAACATAAAAGTGTTGTAAACATGTGTATTAGTGTACAACCCTGGAATCTCAGCTCCATGTAACAGTACCATGCGTGTATTTACATTGAAACCATAAAACATATCATATTTGCTTGATTATAAGACAAGGTGTTTTTCAGAGCAAATGCTCTGAAAAATACCCCTCGTCTTCTAATGAGGTCTGACTATGAGACTAAGATCCAGATCCCCCGCAGGGCTGCAGGGGACCTGGATCCTCCTGTCTGGTAACCTCAGCTGCTGGCGGCACTTACACCGGGCGTCTATCACCGAGCACCACCGAAAGTGGCGGCAGAAGCGGAGGTTGTCTACGCGCATCGCACAGACCTTCCTCGACTGCCAGAGAGGAGAATTCCCCGCAGCCCTGAGAATGAACGCAGACAACCCCTGCTACTGCTTGTACTTCCGCCATAGCTTCTATGATACAGCACCGGCGTCACATGACCTTCCGGTGCTCATAAAAGTCATAGAAGCGGAACACCCGCTGCCCCCACCAGACAGTCAGAAGCACTGGTAAGTGAGGGGGGGTGTTGTATGGGTGGCATAAGGCCTTTCTGGAGTATACCCATGGGTATAAGGCATTTCTGGAGGCAGAGTGGCATATAGGGGTTAAAGGCATGTCGGGAGGCAGAGTGGCATATAGGAGGGTATAAGGCATATAAGGCATAAGGCATAAGGGAAGCAGAGGGGCAGATGTGCATAACTGGGGAGGGGCAGGTTGGCAAATAAAACGAAATAAAAACCAAAAAATATATTTTTCTCAATCATAGCTTTTATTACATATGAAAGAATACTTCACATGAATTAATATTTTCTAGTAAAACTTTTTTTCCTATAGGGTCATCTATAGGTCGTCCTAAATTAATTTTCAGATTTTTGGCGGTCTTCTTATAATTCAGCAAATACAGTACTTCTAATGAAAATATGTATATGTGAGTGGTTATGCAGAAAGGTATCACAGTCCAAAACATGAGAAAAAAGGTACTCAGAATTGCAACCGCACAAAACTATAAACAGTTTTGCAGCAATTTTCCGGTTTACAACAACCAAACCAATGTCTACTTCTGTGATGCCTTAAAATGTGGCATATCTTATAAAGATGTATTTGTTGGGTTTTTGCATCAAAATAATAAAAAAAAAACTGCTTGTTGCAAATTTTGCAGTAGATGTATGTATAAGGGATGGGAATTATGTTTATAGATATTATTAAGCCAATCAGAATAGTAATTATAATGCTACATTCACTTATTTTACTGTAGTCAGTTTCTATTTAAGGTACGTACAGAGAAAGAAAATACATCTATTTGTGTCTGGACCTAAACTGGATTCTATGGAATCAAATACCACCTTACTGTGTGTTTTTCAAAATGCCATAATAATCTCCAAATTAATGTGTGAAAAAACATTAATGTAGCAGTTATAAGATTTTTTTTAATGTTGTACAACATAAATATTCAATATCTGATACACTACTGCCACCTGGAGTCCTACCATCACATCCATAATTAAGTTTTCTGCTTAAATCAATTTAATAGTATAAAATATAGTGCCACTAATTGCAGTGAAAAAATACATGGAGGGCTTCTCCTTAAAAAATCTTACCCAAGTTTATATATAAAATGTAATTAATTAACGGCCAACAGTTCTCCCTAAAAAGTTGACGGAGATTTCTTATTAGTTAATATTGACATATAAATGTAATTCATTGTAAGAAGCATTGAACTGTTAATGTTTTCAGTTTGGAAAAACTGAAGGATAGGTTAGAGGTGGTGTGTGGGAATAATGAGAGCTGTAACTCAGGTACCAAATTTGGAGTGGTCAGCCAGATACAAAACAGACTACATAGAGAACATCATAAATGTCCCCATTGGCTAAAAAACAACAGAACTCAAAGGTGTATTTTGGCATTGATTAACCTTTTGGCTGTGGGGGTATATTTTTAACAAAATGATTGGACCTTGTCTTTTGGTTTCCCTTTTTTGGTGTTTTTTTATTCCCCAGTCTCCCATTCACTGGGTTGGAAAAGGGATAGATGATCTGTGATGTCTGTCCCTCGGTAGTCTTAGGTACAAAAAAAAAAAAAATTGTGTTTATTATTCAATTGTAATGAGTTTCTCTACCATTTTCTACTCAATATAAGTTAAGATCTTGAATTGTAAATTCAGTAAGGTGCAGCTCAGGTTCAACATGATTGCTCAACAACTCAACAGTCTTTATCATGAACACTAATGGCAGTTCCACATGAAGCAGACCATTTAAGTTGAGTTATTTTAGTCATGTTAACCTTTACTTATTTAAAACAGCTATTTTTCCCTATGTCTGTTCAATCTCAAGCATCCCTAATGGTAACACATTGCCACAATTTCTTTAGCAGCCTCAAAAATACTGTAACTATTGAAACATTTTCCATAACAAGCAAGAACCAAAAACAGTTTTAAAAATAGTCCCTTAATGATGGCACATTACATTTTTATATAATTGACAGATTGGTGTGGAGGTTATTTTTAACAGAGATATTGTGTATAAAAGACTTCTACTGGAAAGGGAAAGATGGCTGCTGGTTGAGTCAGGTACTGATTGATGCCTACACTAAAGAACAGGAGATGATTAATATGGATTCTACTCATCCCAAGCCTACACGCAAACTTTACAAGACTCTCCCACTGGTTTTTATAGGAAGTAGGAGGTAGTGGGCCAAGGAGGCAAGGCTAGTTAAACATAGACATTGAGCTAATGCGTGGAAGCAGGGCCCGACGGGGAATTAAAACCAGCCATGGAAATAATACCAGCTCATGTCGGCATCTGGCCCCAATATTTTTCGTTCAGAACAGGGAACCCTGTATCTTAAAGTATATTTGAAAAACACATTAGTCTTAAAGGAGATACATATGAAAACACGTAGTTTCTAATATCACTGTGGCCCAAGACCTCATGTAATGGGCTGGAACCAACTGAAAAAGCACTGGTATAATTTGTATAATAATGCACACAGCGTTATTTAAAACAGAGAAGTTACTTTCACAGTAGTTCATAAACAGTGCAAATAAACGTATAGCTCTTCTTAAATTAATTTTAGAGCTAAGAATGTAAGAGGGAGGGGGACATATAGGGAGAGCTGCATGAGAGGGTAACGTGTGTATGTATTGTGATATGGTCACTTCAGACACGATCAGGACAGCCAGGGGGTTGTAACTTAAATGCAGTTTATTGTAAACAGCAACAAAAAAATATCCCTCCACTTTTAGGGTATGCTTCAGGTTTTTGACACCAAATAAAAGTACACAAAACAGGTCTACTCCTTCCAGGATACTAACTCAAAGTAGTTCCCTCACTACCAGTTACTGACCAGCTACTCTGCATTCCAGATACAATATTTTTTGGATTGCAAAGTCTCTCACCACTCCTTGGCTTTTCGAGGCAGACAGCTACCTTGCAGGTCTCCAAACATTATCCCACTGCAGGCTGATCCTGAGACCCTCCCTTCACGCTCAAGACTATATAGGCCTGAAATAATTATCCAGGAGGAGGTATGCATTTAATAGCAGTTGTATCCTCTTGCTGAATAGCAGTTGTATCCTCTTGCTATATGGCCCTGAGTTCTGTCACAGTATGTATGTGTAGGTTTAGATTTTGCGTGCATGTATGTTTAAGTGTATGTGTGTGACTGTGCGTTCGTGTATGCATGCATGTTTTTATGTGTAATGCATTGGTGTTTGATGTTAAAGTTGTGTGTGTATGTATGTATATGTGTTTGGTGTTAGAGTGGCTATTAGTGTGTAGCCATGTGTAACTGTATGTGTATGCTATAAGAATGCGTGTATGGATGTATGTGGATGTTGTATGTTTATGGAGGTTGTATATATGGATGTTGTTGTGGTCGTGGCCTGTTTTATGCAAAATTATGCTAATATTTAATACACAATTTAGACAAAACACATCTAACAATACAACAATAAATTTGATTCAAGAATACAGTTAAATTATGTAAATACGAATACCAAGAGATGTTATGATATATAATGATATACTTTATTAATACCTCTAGCGGTAAAAACAATATATCAAAAAAGGTTACCATAACAAAGTTACAGGCAGTCAACAATTATATTCTAATAACATTGTAATAACATATGTACTTAACTTCAGAGAGTATCAGTATCAAAGTATCCTTTGGTGTTCAGTTTCCAAAATGGCTCTAGATACCAAGTTCATATAAAAGACTTTAAAGGATTCTTTCAGTAGTTGTTTTCTAAAACTTTAGTTACAATACTAGGCACTAAACTAGTCCTAGCTTCTAGGCACTTAACTAGCCCAAGATGGAAGAGCAGCTTTCTATTTCATACTTTTTCTCTGGCAAACTTTCACAGCTCCTTTAGCTTCTGCCATGTTGCTTCCTTCTCCTCCTTCCAGCCTCTTCTGCTCCTCTCCCTTCTTCCTGGAGTTTCTGATATCCCATTGTTCTTGGTATAGCCCACATGGCTTGTCATGTAGGTAGCCAGTATCTATGGTCTTAGATAAACAATAGATACACACATCATCACTCACTCTCTAGTGCTACCTGGTGGTAGGGGTAATGCACTTCTTAAACAATAGAACTAATTAGTATTGTAATGTATGCCACAGTTAGGGGAGTGGTTTATCACAAGTGTGTAATAGACATAAAGCTTTCCTTACTATAGGACTTGACCAAAGACTCATAGCGGTTTAAACCCCTTATGTCAGGAAAAATGGGCAGACTAGGTGGGCCGAATGGTTCTTATTTGTCATCAACATTTGTATCATAAGATAACTTCTCATCATTTCTATACCCAGCCATTATTTTCTCAGCATCTGAATACTCTTCCCTTAGCATGCTCCCTTCATATTCATACAATATTCAACAATGAATTTCATTAATTCATTAACATAGGGGTGTAACTAAAAACCAAAAAACTTGTTTGTGTTATCTTTGCTCCCAAACGGCTTGTCTGTGCAATCTTATGCCCAAAACAGCTTCTCTGTGCAATCTTTGTCCACAAATAGCTTTTCTGTGTCACCTGTGCCCCAACTAGCTTATTTGTGCAATTTTTGCTACCAAATTGTCTGTGGCATATTTGCCCTCAAGCAACATGTTTGTGTTATGTTTGCTGACAAACAGCTTGTCTGTGCTATATTTGCACCAAAAGCTTGTCTGCATTATATATGCCCCAAGCAGCTTGTTTGTGCCATCTTTCCCTCCAAATTATCTGTGGCATCTTTTCCCCCAAACAACTTGTTAGTGTCATCTTTGCTCCCAAACAGCTTGCCTGTGCCATCTTAGGCCCCAAACAGCTTGCCTATGCCATCAGTGCCCATCTGTGCACACACATATGCCTTACAATGAAGCGCCTAACAAAAACATTTTAGGTTTCTTTTACTAACTTTCTTTACCCAAGGTCCCTCACTACTCTTCTACAAATATATCATCAACAATTTTACAATTTTAAATATATGTGTGGCACAATTACTGCCACCCCTATGAATTAATATGCAAAAGATATATTTGAAGTATATTGCCATTTTACATTTTGTAGTACACCTGGGTGACTTGGAATAGGAAATTTATTCAAACATGACTTCCTTTTTCACAGAGGTATAAATATTAGATAACACATGGGCCAAAGCTCCTTATTCCCTCATTCATCACAATGGGTAAGATCAAGGAATATGGCTGTGATGGTGAGCTGTGAGGTTGTTTCACAAAATAAGAAGTGGCTATAAGAAAATAATGTAAGTGCCAATTTCCACCATTAGGGCAATAATTAAGAAGTTCCAGTCAACTGGAAATGTTATGAACCAACCTGGAAGTCGTGTATCTATATTGTCACAATGCACTGTGAAGAGGATGGTTTAATTGGTCAAAAGGTCTCCAAGGATCAGAATGTCTCCAAAACGGAAATCCAATGTCACCCACAGATGACCACAAGTTGTTTGGAAGGGTTTCAAGAAAAAAAAACAAGCTCAACCATCTTCGGTTTGCCAGACGCTACTGGAATTTCAAATGGGATTAGGTTGTAATACTAAACTGATATTAGAATGATGTTAATCTAATGCACTCACAAATCAACTTTTTCAGACAGGTACATCACAATCAAAACTACATAAAATCAAAAATAAAAAAGGCACACCAATGGAACAGCATCCCACAGCATACATTACATTAACATTATTCTAATATCATTTTACAGGACATTCTACACTATTGTTGTTCTCTTTTCTATTTCCCTCCATTGTATGAACGCCTCTTTGCAGATATAAAATTTGGCTACGATATTGGAGAGTGTCCTTCTTGGATTGCTGTCATACATTGTTAGGAAGTATGATATATACATATATATATAACAGATGGAAGCACATAATAAATGTTGTCAGATTTGATAAGAATTAGTAAGAAATATGGTATGTTCTCTGTAACATATTAGTAATTTTTATTGATTACAGGATGCAGCCCAAGCTAATACAATGATTCTCTTTTTCTTGTGCGTAATATATATTTTCTAAAATCCAACACTGATATTATACTAGTCAGAATTTCTGGCATGCCAGCCAGGTTAAATTACAGTGGTGTTACATCTTTGTGTGACAGTCTCAATTTAAGCTTTGGGGAAATTTGAACAGCAAAAATTCTAAACTATCTCTATATGAAATATGTGCTCTGACAATGAAGTAAACATAATAAAACTTTTCAAACTTGGTAAAAATAAATGTTTCCAAAAGCCAAACTACCATTGCCATCCTGTTCTCTCTCTGACACCTGTGACTGTGGTTACACAACACACCTCACTCTTTCACTTACACCCCACACCTTCACATTGCTTTATATTACTTACACATTGCTGCTTAAACAGCCCTATTACTATGGGGTCCTGTAATACCACCTTACATGACCCCACTATCCTCACACCTCCACAAGTAAAGGTCTATTTAAAAAATGGACCTGCAATTGCCAATCCTGGTTTCATTTCACAAAATTAATGACTCCTAGCAACTATATCACTTTCAGCATATTTATTTTATTTTTACTTAGTATCAGGAATTGGCTCTTTATATGATTAATTCATAACACACTTGCTAAATTGGATGGCAAAGAAAAAGAGTAATATGATATTAGAGAAGAGTCTTAGAGAGCTGGTCATTTGTAGAAGGGTTCAGAAGAGTATAGACGGGAGCTGGATAAAAGCTTTTTCAACTCACCATTTTGGTTATTTTACTGGCATCCTTTTTCCTTGATCATTATTTAGTTTGCTACTTGAAAACTGTGTTCATTAATGTCCAAAAATAACATTATCCTTAATCAGCTAAATGACCTATTTAGATTTGTGCAAAAAAGGCACCTCCTTTTGGGCCATGTCTTTTGGCTCCATGCAGCAGAATCTCTCCTTATAATATGAAGTACCACAAGGCAGGCCAGTCGCTTGTGGCAGGTAGCACGGAAATTGCAATAAAGTAAACTCTTGGTATTATCAAAATTATACATTTGGGCTGTTAGCGTGGCCTAGAAAAAGATGAGGACAGGCTCATCTCATTAAAAGCGAAGAAATAGTGGAATTAGCTTGAATCTAATTACAAACCACACTATCTAATGTAAAAACATGACTGTTTTTTTTCCCCCACTCCCATTCATTTTGACTAGTAATTAGTTTTGGCCTCTAAAATGCCACCCTTTAATCATCCAAACACAGATGTGATTTGCCATGCAATTTAATCTTGCTTTAATGAAGAACTAATGGGCGCATCGCAAATTACTTTCCCTGTTGGAGAAAAAATTCTATTTCCTGCTTTTCAAAAGATCAAGAGTATCTTGTGATAATAGCTGGAGCAGTCCTGGCAGCCTGGCTGCACAGAGCAAACAAGCTCTTTTACTCAACTCTCAATTGAATGGAGAAAAAGAGGCTACAATTAGCAACAAAGCCGGGAAAACGAAGCACTGCAGCCGAATCGCTTTCTGTAGCTCAACCCCCAGCAACCACTGCCTTGTTAGAGCCAGGGCTAAAGTGTCAGGACCGAACAATGTACCGTGATAAATTACTCTCTTCAAACAGCTGCACTGCTAATTTTCAATTATACTCACAAATGGCCCTTAGATTGGAAAAAAATGGAGTGCATGGAGAGAACAGTAGCAGATCTTCATGTTTGTTTGGTCGTGAATTTGGAGGTGTGAGAATGACATCTTAGATAGAACCCTATGTTCAAGGATGCTAGGGTTTAAGCACATGTCACTTATTTGAGATGAGTACTGGCACAATCCATCCTGGAACAAGCGTCAGTGTCTGTCTAGGCGTACATCCGTCTGTGCTCGCGACCCTATTTTTTTTTACAGAGTCTCTATAATTTGTATACATTAACCCAATATTTTACATTTTAAAGAGAGTGTATGGTTTTCTGCCCCTCTGGTGCTTTGCTTTACATTGTCAGATTCTTTTGAAAACTTGGGGATTCACTCAAAAGTATATTCTATTTTCTAGATCACACAGGTTAACAATTGCCACCTAGTTCCTATGATATAGCATGATTATTCTTGGTTAAGTTTTATTGTATTAGCTCATAGCTTCTTATTATTAAAAACATGTCGAGTGGCAGTGGGTATAGTCTGCCAACCATTTCTGGAGTCCTAGGGAGAGATCCCTATTTTAATCGGATAATGACAGCTCTTTAGAAATGAGTACTAAGGATTTCAAAATTTAGAGCAAACTGTGCTCTAAATAAATGTTAATCCCTTAGATGCTATTTTCTTAACTAACATGTAGCACCTGCATTAATTGTGCAATTTTTATGGTTGAACAAAAATGTAATTTCTATGGAAAAACATAACAGGTTTCTTAGATTGTCTGTAATTTTTGTGTAAACCTTGTGACTTGGCAGAGAAAATTTTACCAGACCAAAGGTTTGGGCTCATAGTACTTTTTTATTATGTATATGATAGTTGGCCTTTCAACAGTAGCCATACAGATATTAGTATATTATGATTATGCCATCATATGCTGATACAAACTCACACTAACGCTTTATGCTCTTATACACTCTAAAACAATGCAGTAACACAAATGCTTTAACACCATACCCTAACACACACATACACACATACTCCTCCACATTCTCTTTAACACCATACACTTATATACATACACACACACAAACTTTAACATCATATATTTATACATACCTACATCTTCTTCTTCTCTCGCTTTCCCTTCCCATCTCACAGCTCTCTCTTGCTGTCCCTTCCTCTTCCTCCCTCTTACCTTACATTGAGCCCTGTCTTTAGTGCTGCATGCTTCTTTGTTACTTAACGTTAGTAATGGGGGCTCCTGAGTTTGAATTAATTCCAGCCTTGTATTCTGCCTCCAAGCCTCAGGCTTTAGCCTCAGAGTCCCCAATGAGTGCTGCCCTCCAAAACACCTTGGTGCTTCAGCCCCCCTTAGCCCAACCTAGTGATGACTGTGCTGGTAATTCTCTTGGTTCGGCCCAGATTCTCCAGATGAAGCCCTGCTTTCCTTGGCCTTAATTGTCATTTACTTCTTTTCCTGGGCACTTGGGTAGTATTTGGCCAAACCCAATTCTCTCACAATCCCCGCACACACTGTCTGCACACACTTAGCCCTACCCATTCACAAAGCCCCCCATTCCATTCCATTCCATTCCATTATGTTGTGCTACATGGCACCCCAGTGCAACACATTGCTTATTTCTCATGTATTTAGTAAATTAAATATGCTGTACTGTAAAGAGTAAGTGCCGCATTTATTTGATGGTCATCCTGGCTGAAAAGCAGTTAAACACGCAACTGTGGCCAGCTGGTTCAGCGTTGTTGGATGGAGAGGCACTTTTTTTATTTTGCTGAAGTGGGATTTTCCTCCTCTAGTTTATAATTGTTGCAGAAATTTAAACCTCAACCTATTTCTGAGCTAGCTTATGCTAAGCTTGTTAGTGGCGTCTGATGGTCCACGTGATAAAGCGGCAGCATTACCATAAATCAGCAGAATTAACGATGATCTTCAGAAAAATGCCCGAAAGTGAGTGACAGAAGTCTGCAATTTGGATGCTCTGAATATTATGATAACACTCCATATTAAATGTTGATAATCTACTTAGAGTTGAGCTTAGAGTATATTTTATATTTGTGCCAAACCTATTATTATAAATTGCATGCAACTTGGAATTTTTCTGGGACAATATCCTAAAAAAATAACAATTTACATGAGGATGTCTTATTTGGATGTCTTTGTGATATAAACATAACATAACACCCCTGCTATGGATAACTGCTATTTGCCCTTTACATTACTAATACAAACTTTGCAGGTTTTCAACAAAAGAGTAACTGTGCCATTTGTCAAACTGTTGACACTCTTCCCTTTTTGGATTATGAGTCCCACAATCCTTGGCTATAGTATTCATAATGTAATCATTCTGCTAGTAGAGCACCCTGCATTCGTTAACTAGGACAGATTTACATTCCTGGAAAGTAAAGGCACAAAAAGTACTGACAAAACCAACATTAACTCAATATGTATTAGTGATTTTGGGCAGAACAGGAGCAAAAGCACGTGGAACATGAGTGGAATTTCTTCAGAGTGTTCAAACATGAACAGAATATATGTGGATCATCTTAAATGGATCGTGTGGATCATCTTAAATGTTAAATAAGATTAATTAATTTAAAGAGCTCATCCTTTGGACCTGACATTTTTTTGCCAAATGTAATGAGAAATATATATGAGAAATATATATGTACTAGAAACCCACTGTATAAGTATTCTATGGTGGTGGTCATCTTAAATGCATGATAATTCTTCCTGAATTAAGTTACATGTCTCCTCCAAAAAGCCAGCTTATGGTCATTGATTGGCTCAGGTAGTCTTTGTTAAGGTAAGTGATAAGTTGGGACATCTCCACAACAATTATACCGATTGATAAACAATACTTCAAACCTATAACAGGTTTCAATGAATTTGTTGTACTAAATGAATAATAGGTTCCTATTCTATATATAGGTTTAGGTTCCTTCTAACATGAAGAAACTCTGTGGGCTGGCTTTTCATAGTATGCGATACATGGATATATGTTTTGGAGAGGAGAGTGTATTTTTGGGACCAAAATCTTTCAGCACTCCCCACGTGTCCCTTTCATTTTGAATCTCAAGATGATTCAGTGAGTGTTAGCATGCTTCCCAGCAACAAAACTTCCAACACGGAGCATTTAACCTGTAGCATGCCTCTGCAAATTAGTTTATGTAGCTAGGCATTCATCTAGCCACAGCCTTATAAAATATTGGGAGTTACTGTATTATATAGGCCATATCCTATATCACGGCTCTGGTTCCTTTCCCATAGTTTTAAAAATGTTAGTGAAATTACATTATGAGTTATTTAAAAAGCTGTTTCATATTCCAAAAGCAATATCCCCACAGTCTTATCTGCTTTTTAATGGTTTAAAACGTCAAAACATCTCATATCTGAAGAACACAGCTTTGAGGTCCACAAATTATATAATTTTTACATCTTATTTTATGTTGACCAAAAAAAATGTATTAACTTAGACTATTTTCTTTTGGGTAAATACGGCAATATCAACTTTTTATTAACTTTAAGATATACACAGAAAATGTATAGCCTAAAATTAACTCTTCATATAAAATAATGTCAGGTTTGGAGAGCCAGTGGTCCAAGGCTAGGTATAGATACAGGTGTGGCTGCCTAGGGTACTATTGAGGGTTGCGGGTTATAAAAACCCTAGTTAATGAAGGTGCTGCTCCTATGACAAGGCTCAAAAAGCCTTCTGGCTATCAGATTACTAAAATACACTAAAATACTAAAAAAAAAACTCTTCAAAGTTTATTCATTAAAGGAGATGGCAGAAGAGTTGTGGTTTTAACTTGCTCATTTCACTATACGTTACGAAGAACAACGCCAGCTATGTAATGCATAACCTATGTACCTATTTCATTCAATGTGTAAGGTGACTTTGAAGAAATCACATTGCTTTAACTATACATTATACAGGGTCATCTAAGTTCTTCCAGCAGCAGAAGTTCATTAGGGTTGACTGTATGTATAGTGAAGGCGCTTATACACAACTCCCCTCCAGTTTTTTTTTTTTAGTGAATAAGCCCCTTTCCCACTGTTCAATCCTTTTATTAAAGGAACACTCAAGTCCTAAAACATCCACAAGTAAAAGGCACATGGGAGTCAATTTTACATGTTTTTCATTTACATTTATTTCTCATTTTATCTCCTCCCCTATCTACCTCACCATTGAAGTTGAAAGGCATTCGGCTATCATAATAAAAATGTGGCTTACAGGCATACAAGTTAAACTCTCAACACTTTCAATGGGATTTCAGCTTGCATATATGGGGTTATGCTGACAGCCATGTTGTCATGTCAATTGCATTTTACTGAAACATTGAAATCGTTACATGCAGTTAATTAACGGAGTTCGAAATGTAGACTTTTGTCTCATTTAACTCCTCCACTGGCGTTCTTTGCCATCATGATGTAATACAATGTTGTCATGGGGTTAATGGAAGGATATTTGTGGCATCTCATGATTATATTCAGAATGTGCGTATTAGTTTGTTGAGGTTCTAAAACTTTTGGAATGCTTTGAATCTTTAAAATGTGTTTTCAAATTTGTTTGGCCGACGTTGAGGGAAAAAAAACCTCTTAGATGATAACGGTTTGCTTAGACCGGTTGCTCCGATACTTCTTGGGCTGTTCCATTTACTAATGATATTACAGGAGTCTTCCCATCTCATCTAATCTGTTCGTAAAATCCGAAAGTCACTTATGTCGGTCTCCAATGCAAGCCAAATGAGTCTTTCCTGTAATAAGAAGATTCTGAGAATTAGTTTTCGTTTTGCAGAAAATTGCCATTGGGGCAGGCACTTTTATCTAAAAATTTCACTTGTGCATAAGCAAAAAACTCATATTATTTGGTTACATTCCATCAGTATGAGAAATAACATTGTGAAAATTCTATGCATGTTAATGATATATAGAAATCCACCTGCTTTCAGATAAAAATGAGTTTAATTTTCTGTTGCCCACTGCCTGGTTGGCCTTTCATAAATTACTTATGCACAGCTATTATTAAAATAGAGGGAAAGCAAATTAGAAAAACCTCCTATCTCTCCACTGGATTTAGCCAAGGCACGGCTGTGACAGACGGAGTCAGCATTTTGTACAAATTCCGCTCTCTCGAAAAAATTTTGCATCTCTATACATTTCTATACCACTGTTGTAAATGCTCTGACCTGCCTTCTTACCAAATTAATCTAAATCCTTTCTAGTTTGCTATTTTAATGGAATACTCGAGAGTCCCGCTGATATGTATTAATATATATTTATTGGTTCATTTGAATTCTAATATTTTCTACCATGTTCCCAATTCTACTATTCAGCGTTCAAGGGCCAACTTCACACAATTATAAGATTAGTAAAAAAAAAATACACATATACATTTTTTACGGGACTATATGTTTGCATATTTGACTTCCTGATGAAACCACAAATGCTATAGAGTGTTAAGGGCTTCTGCCAGCATGAAATATTTAATTGGATTTGACATGCCATTTTAAGGTTGCTCCTGCACTACGTGTGAATAATCCACCTGACCTCTTCGTTCTAAATTTGGGGATTATTTTATTCCCTGAGAACTTCAAGCCCTCGGAGCCTTGAAATGTAGTCTATTGTTAGAAGAACTGTGGTCAGTTTAAGATGACATTTCTTTTGATCTATCATCCAAAGAAAATCCTATTACTTAAATGATTAAAAATAAATTATAAAATGATGTCTTTATTAATATTATTGATATATATATATATTAAAGATAATTATAAAATGATGTCTTTATTAAATATTATTGATATAATATATATCAATAATATTAATAAAGACATCATTTTATAATTTATCTTTAATATATATATCAATAATATTAATATACAGTACCACATAAGAATGCTTTAAAAAATAGAAAATGTTAATAGTTTATCATTTAACAAAATGCAAAGTGAGTGAACAGAAGAAAAATCTAAATCAAATAAATATTTGGTATGACTAACCTTTGTCAAATTTGCAGATTGATCATGGCTATGTGGGGGGATGCCATCACTTCCAGGACCTTCTTTACGCCGAAGATAGTTCTTAATGGCTTTGGCTGTATGTTTTGGATTGTTGTCATGTTGCAGAACAAGTATGGGGTCATTTTTTCATGCCTGCCTGAAATTATTTGGACAAAAGTATTGGGACAGCTGATCATTACACCAACATTGCATTCTAAATACACAGACATTAATTTGAAGTTGCTTCCACTCTTCTGGGAAGGCTTTCCACTGGATTGTGGAGTGTTCTGTGGGAATTTATGCCCATTCAGAATGCCTTATACGCAATCTCCATCCCAGTTCATCCTAAAGGTGTTGGATGGGGTTGAGGTCAGGGCTCTGTGCGGGTCAGTCAAGCTCTTCTACACCAAACCCATCCAACCATGTCTCTATGGACCTTGCTTTGGGGCACAGGCATGCTGGAATAGAAAAAAAGTTCCCTAAACTGTTCCCACAAAGCTGGAAGCATAGCATTGTCTAAAATGTCTTGGTATGTTCCTTTCAGCATTCCAAGACATTTTGGACAATGCTATGCTATTGCGAGCCAGGCCTTCTTATCCAACATCTGTGCCTGACCTCACAAATGCTCTATTGGATAAATTGGCAAAAATCCCCACAGAAGCACTCCTGGGGGGCCAACAACATATTAATGTCTATGTATTTAGAATGACAGGTGTCCCAATACATTTGTCCATATATTGTATATATACGCATTTATTAAAGCATAATTGCCACTCATTAAAAATCCTATCATGAACATATGCATTGCTCCGGCTGAATTTTTTTTTGTTTGATTTCTTGTTACTAATTAAAATTTCATAATAAGTACTATTTTAATATGGTTTTAGTTTTACATATAATTATATGATAATTGTATACATAGGTCATTGGTTGCTAACAGCCATTTGTAGGCTATAGAGCAAAAAAAAAAACAAAAAAACTTTTTTTTAAGAACAAAAAAACTTACTATTTGCTCTCTCCTGGGACTCTCAAGGCAAGCTGGACAATAGAGGAGAATATTTTCCATTGTTCAGCAAATGGGAAATCACATACATGAGTTTTTGTCTGTTTAAAATAAAGTCTCCTGTACAAAACAAAAAGTCTGTAAATATGATGTAATGCTGGATATGTTGATGCGTTATGAATAATTACATTATTACCATGTATACATGTGCTGGTCTGATTGCCAAAGTTCAAAAATATACCATAGATATGTTTTTTCCCAGTTAATTAACCAGACACAATATCTCTTTCTGTTAAATGACTTGTGGCATACTAAAATCCTTGATTTAATCCTTTCCACTATGTATCATCTGGCATACTGCGGAAAACTACTAATAGTATTCTTTAGAAAATGAGGATTTTTACTGTTATTTTACAATGGAGATGCCTATCTACTTTGACCATTTGTGATATTCTATTTTTATTTAACACACATGCTTGACATTTCTGAATTCCTTCATTCGGTTAAACTTTACCGCATCCACTGGAAATGTATTACCAGTAAATGTATCTACTATGCTTTCTGTAGGACAATATCTTCTACAGGGTGGTAATAATAATTGTGGGCATTCTCTCTCAGTCTTGTACAATCCTATCGTGTCTGTTTTAATATTATTCTCTATATTAAAAATGCTGCCATATGAGACTTATTCAGCCGTAAACATTTTAAAGTCCTCACTTGGACATTGTGTTCATAAACCAATTTGCTATTGTAAGCCATAAAAACAAGTAGGTGAGATAACCCATAAGAACACTTCAGCTAACTTATCAAATCGCAGAAAAGTGTCCCTCTGTGACCTCCACAATATCTTCCGCATTTAATGATACTAAAAATATAGTGACCAGGTGACAGTTTGATGGAAGACATGCTTCTGAATGAGTAGTTAAGATTTTATATGCTTAAAAACCAGCCTGGATTATTCAAAGTAGACATATTTCACAAGAATAACGTTATACAAAGTTTGTAGACAGTCCTTCCTTGTTTATACAAAGAGTAATGTTAGAACAACTTTCACAAAGAGCTCAAAGGATGGAAAGGGACACGACTTGCATACAGTCATGATCACTTTCAATTCATATAATAAAAAGCTTCTTTAAATGCTGTGCAAATATTTTTTTTAACGATTCTATAGATCAAACAACATCAAAAGTTAAGATAAATCATGGAAGAATGTTTGAGATACATATAACACGGTTCGGTGTATTACTTAAGTTAGAATGCATACAATGTAAGCAGCAGATTTTCTATTATATTAATGCTATTATATGTTATGTTGATTACAGAACACTTTAATTAGATGTTATCAATATCTGCTTACAATAACTTTAATTATATGCTAAATTTGTGGTTTACTTCTTCACAGCATACAAACTGAAGCATGCTGCTGAACAACTAGATCAATATCACTTCATGTATTATAAAATAGTCTATTTAAACCAATAAGTTAATTTTTTTAAATAGTCTATTTAACCCAGCAACATTTTTTTTAACGTTTATCCATATTTACAGTACACAGACTTTTTCTTGGTGTTAGGAAATTCCCACTTTCATTTTTCGGAGGACACTTGTGAGGATCTTACGTATCTTCTGGTCTGTAATCTTGACCTTGGTCCAGCTGGTTTCCTGTCATGATTTCCCCCCCACACCTTTATTACAAAAAGAAATATATGATTTTGTATCACTGTAGAGGGGTTTTTTGTTTTGTTTTTGTTCGGAGGTTAACAAAAAAAAAAGGTAAAAAACTGAAAACATTAAAAGTAGGTGCCAATTTCATCGAATCAACCTTTGGCCTATGTGTCCAAAAGGTAGACAACACAACATAATGAGGAATATATGTCACGTTTCATATGCAATAATATTTTGCTGGATAGAACAGCTTCTGACTGATTTGTCTTGTAAGATGTTTTGACTCATCAGGATGTAGAATTTAGGCAAAAAAATCTTAACCACCATTTTAACATTCAGCAGATGCTTTGGGAAAACATTACTGGGAAATATATTGAGGTTTCAAGACGTTCTGTGGACGTTGTAGTCACTGGCTCATTTGTACCAAATTCATAATAATTTCACTTGGTTTGCTCCATCTTCCATCAGAGCAATGTGACCCAATCCGTTTATTTTTCAGCAATGATAATTTAATATTTTACAAAAAACTTCTTACATATTATGTTGAAAAAAAGGATGAGTTTGCACAGACGATAGAGAAATAATGATGGTATTCGGTGATCATGCAGTTCATTTTCAGGAGAAAATCACAGTTAAAACCCCTTTCAAACTGAATCAGATATTTTATGTATTCTATTGTTATTCTTATGTCTTTCATTGCATGGTCTTGACAAAGCACTCTGTACAATAGCGTGCAGCAGCCAGAGAATTGAGAAAGTTTACTCAAGAACCTTGAAATGTGAGAACTGGTATTTTTCTTTTTTTTTATTGTACAGCAATTTACATATCATTTATGCAGAGTGACTTTTCTATTCAGGATACTTCTTTTTGAGTTAATACACTGGCAGTATTGTTTAGCATGTAATGATCAGCTGTACACTATTGACATATATATATATATATGTCCATAGATACAGTATATGATTCACTGTTGCTTGCTTCATTCTTGTGCCACTATCCAACCACCATAACTGTCTTCTGCTACAGCCAAATATTCCAAATTTTGACTCATCAGTTCAGAGCTGCCATTTTTATGATCCACGGTTCCTGTGTTTTCAGAGGCATGGCTTTTTCACGGCAAATCGTTCACAAAGAACGCTTCTGACCAGACTTCTCTGAACAGTAGATAGGAGTCCTAATGTTTTTTTGCCAATGCTGAGCTGATGGCACTGCCGGGTATTTTCCAGTTGCAAAGGGAAGTAATCATGATGTGTATTTTATGTGATGCACTAGGTTTCTTTGGCCAACCATTGCATCTATGGTCCTCAACATTGCTTGTTGGCTTGTGCTTGGACAGAACATCTGAAAACCATTATCTGTCTTGAAAATTCTCCCTGGAAGAGACCTTGCTGATGCAGTATAACTACTGTGTGTCTTAATCTTGCCATGGTGCATAAGTTTTGACATTAAACGGTCTTCAGCAACCTTAACTTGTAAGTTAGTTTGCCTGTTCCTCACCTAGTTTTATTCCTCCTACACAGCTGTTTCTGTTTCAGTTAATGATTATGTTTCAACCTACATATGATATATATATATATTTTTTTAAGAAAAATACATTTTTAGGTATCATATCTCTCAAAGATGAGGGGTATACAAAAACCCCCCGATACTTTGCATTATAGCCAACTGGAGGTCTCTCACTTGCCAAGCTATTTCCAAATAAATAATGTAAAAGATTGTCTGAATTTTCAACTGGTCTAATTACATTCTGAGTTATGTCTCCTCCCAATTTTGAAGATCAAGCCATCGATCCCAATTTTGTATATCATTTATTGACATCTTAGATCTTCTAATGCCTCTTTCCTTTTGCAGCTGATTTAACAGCTGATGTTTAAAATCCCGGGATATCTTGATCATTTTTTCCAGTTTCTTGCGATCATAATTTTTGCTGCATCGGATAGCCAAAATGGATTGGATTTTACTTAATTTAGATCTAGTAATATTGCTTCAGGTTTTAATCCCGGGTTATCCCGTCTTTATGGGACTTGCGTTGTGCACAGGGGCACAGTCATGCTAGAATAGGAAAGTGCCTTCCCAAAATTGGTTAAACAAAGTTGAAATTAGCCAATTGTCTAAGATCTCTTTGCATGCTGTAGAATTAACATTAGCCTTCACTGGAAGTAAGGTGCCCAAGCCCTGCACTTCCCATTCCACAGGTAACATTCTCCTAGTATTTGCCTCTTTGTGTCTGAGCTGTTATTACTCCATGACACCTTCACTTCACGATAATAGTGCTTACAGTGGGCCAGGGCAGATCTAGCAGGGCGGAAATTTCATGAACTGACTTGTGGCAAATTTTGCACCCTATGACCACATCTGAAGGGTGACCCATTCTACTGCCAGTGTATCTCTATGGAGATAGCAAAGGGTGCGCCTGAAACCCCTAACCTCATTAATTAGTGTCCACAGATGGGTTTATCAAACACTATTATTGCCTTATATAATTTCCAACAACCATTTTTATACCATTTTAATATTTGTTTACAGAACCTATTTTTCTCACTACACATCCACATGCATTAGGCCTGCTAAATATGAAGTGCAGAAAAAAAGCCTACCTGACACTCAGCTTTGGCTGTTGTAACGCATTTTATCTGCTCGCTGCAGTGCGGCATGGAGGAAACCCACACATCATTTACGGTGCTCGAGCCTGAATCCAACACACTCCTTTCAGCCTTGCAATGCATTTTACTATCTGCATTTCTTGTATGTTGAGCTAGTTATAAAGTGCCTTTGACATTACAGAAAGGTCTTGAAGCATGTAATGAGCCCATTCAGTGCGACGTGTACTGCTGTGAAGTTTAGCACATTGAGCTCTTGTAATTTTTTTTAATACTGTGCACACTGCATGTATTTCTGTTGTGATTTTTTTTACCGTCTATGTACCGTTAACTTTTGTTGGTGGTGAGAAGCTGGGTTTGTGTTTTTAAGAAAATGCCTTCTTGTTGATTTTTGTTATTGCTTTTTCACTTACAAAAATAATTTCGCTTTTATTATTACATCTTTAACTGCTTGAGTGACATAGAACGGCCACTTTCCCATAGGAAATACAAACCTACCGTATATTACAGGGCTGCAATAAAATCATTTTTTTTTCATATGTTGTCACATGGTAGAATGACCAGGTGGTCTTTGTTTTTAAAGGTAAATGTCTTTAGGCTGGTCCTTTGGCCATAAGGCTGGTACTGCTGAAAGCCCTAGTTGCTATGGAGCCACCAGATACAATCTGGGATCCTGACATTTTTTATTTTTATCACTAGCCCCATCCAATTGGCTGCTCAGTAGCCAGTCCTCATTCACCTTGAAGACTCCAGGGGTCCCCCTATTTGAAAGGTGACCATGAAGGCACTGATAACATTTCTTTACTACTATGGAAGCACTGCACGTCTGGCTTAAAAAAATTGGCAATAATGAAGAATTGTTTATAAGTATTCCTGGTATTTTATCATGATATTTCATTAGTATAGTGTTATAAAAATAAACTTTCTTCTTGCTTGCTGAATAGTAAATCGGGTTACATGAGGATTTATAGGCGAATCCTTCTCATTGGCATCCATGGCCAGATGAATACTTAGCTTGTTTTCTTAATTTTTAAATTAGCTAAAGAGTAAAAGGCAGCTTGGCAGACATGCAACCAACATCTAGATCTATTTTAGTAACTCAAACCATATCCCCACAACTGTGTAAAGTACTTTAATAGAAACAACTTCCTAAGCCTAACAATATTTGTTACTCAGTGTGCATCAGATTTCACTGGTCACAGAGCTGGCCGTGTACACACTATCTCAGTTCCACTTATCTTCCTTTCACCTGTCATGGGAATGATGTCACAAGATGCCAACAAGCATTCCATACATTCCAAAAAATATATATTCTTGTACTTTCCGGAAAATTGTCTCCCCAGGAACTGTGGGAGATTTGCTAAGATTACAGAATAGCCCTTGCCATTTTGTTATCTATAGTTACCCTAATATTCAAGTGTTTTAAAATATATAAAGTTATATTACAAATATTATTGACAAACATGAGCATTGATATATAACTATTTGTACTTATGACTATTAGATAGTATATACTAATTGTGAGGTCACAGTTCTGGCCGAGAGCAATAGGAGATACAGTCTAATAATATTTGAATTACACTGATTTGGAGAATGCAGGTCAACTGCAAACTGTTTTGAATATGAACAAAACTATTATCTAAGATAAATATACCACAAATTAAAGTTTTCTCAGAGGTTTGTTGATTTAAATGACATTAAACAAATATGTCTCATTACCATCGCATGGATGTTACAATGTTTTAATGACTAAATCCTGCAAGGGTATTCACAGGACTCTGAAAACCTTCTGTACCTTGTTTGTTGGGATTCTATGTTGCTTTTAATGTCATTGTTCAAACAAGGAACATATTCGTCAAGTGAAAACATGTTGAAAAGGCTGTTATATCTATTTGATAATGGATTTTACTCAATTGTCATGTACTTCACTCTGCCTAGACAGGAGTATGTTAGCAAAAGGGAGAAAACATGCTTTTATGTATCTGGAACAAAGGAAAAATAACAGCAAATTTAAAGTAATTTGCCTTTTTCGCAAATAATACTAATCTAATCCTCTGTTTTCTGGTTCAGAACAGTGTTTAAAAACTTTAATGGCTTTTTTTGTGATGTGTGTAACTGGGAGGAATGCAATGGGAGATCAACATTATATGAAAGAAAAGTTTATTTTCTCACCTTTTTTTTTACAATTCTGCATCTGCAGCCAATTCTATCCAATGCGCATCTTGATGTTTCTTGATGTTAATTTGCAGTACTAGCCACTTTTACTTCTCTACACCATACTGATCTCAATTTGTGAATAGACTTTTAGCTTTAGGTGTTTCCAAAGATGAACATATTATATGGTGGTTATTTCCCATGAATATTTAAGGTTCATTCATTTTATAATGTGTTGATGAGCCTTGTGCAAAAAAAGCTGGCGTGGATGATGGCCAAGTGCTCATCAAAATCATTGGTTAACGCACATAATTAGGCATTACTTTCCACGATGGGATGTAAAGGAGTTTTTGATCAGGGTCCCTGTCTTTTAAGGAATGATCCCTGTTTTATGTGTATATCATTTGATTTTCCACTTTTCTGCACCTCTCCTCCTCCCATTGTGTTTTGAGTATATCCAATCTGAAAGGCAACAAAGCTCGACTAAGCCAAAGAGATTAGAGCAGCCCGTCCAAGTGAAATAGAGAGATATTATCTTCCTAAAATATGCAGAACTAAATGTGACTTGTCCGCATTTTCTTGGATCTTTATCTTTCCTTTTTTTTTAATAAATAGTGGATAAGTAAGAAAGAAATATAAATAAAATGAGATAAAAAATGATATGGCCAGAAAAATATTTGGTGGATAATCTTTGTATCGATTTAGGTGTACTGTAAAAATGGGAATTACAGTTTTTAGTGGACTAAATGTTGAGTATTGTATTAAGTGGTTATGATAAATTTAAAAATAAAAACGTTTTTATTGTATTTGCATTGAAAAGTATATATTTTATATAACAATGTATAGTCCGATAGAATATGTAATGTGTCAAGGTCTATGAATAATATTTTTTTAAATCCCTAGCTATTAGGAAAATTTTAAATTACATTAAAAATGAGATGAGCATAAAATGTTGAATTTGAATTTTATCTCTGCCCACATAATGCCCTCAGTTTAAGGAGCACAATCATGTGCCCATTATTTGAGTTCACTATTTTGAGAGACCCAGATGTACAAATTGTATTGAACAGCTTTTAATATAGTTGGATTTAACTGTATTACATAGGTAGAAATTCAATGTCACAATACATACTTTTCTCTACTATATAAGCAGCAGGTCAAAGTATTTGATTTTCGTCAACGGTTTTAGAAGGGAATAGAATTTTCTCTGGATTTCTCATATATGACGTAACTCTTGATAGGCTCATTTGAATGATTTTTCATTCCAGGCAAATACAGGTAAACCTAGTCACTCCAGAGCTTAATGAGGCCATTTACACAAGTCTAAATGTTAAACAATACTTAGAAAAATACTTGACAAAAATGACTCTGCAACAAGGTTCATGATGCAGTTTATTCATTTTAATATGTAACTTGGTTGTACAGCTTAATTAAAACATGTTTTATTTTACCCATATTTGTTTGTACAAAAGTGTGAACCATCAAAAAACAGAGAAAAGATAAAAATTACATATCTTTTGTCTGAAGCCTTTATAAGACATTTTTAATAAAAGAAAGTGAAATTATTGATATATGTTGGTATTAAAATCTGGGCCCTCTTTTTTTAATTACTGTGCATTTATAGTGACTGCAGTGTTTTTGGATACACTACAATAAATAACACAATTTCACATAAGTACATAACAAATAATTACTGGGGATGAGGGTTACAGTAACCTTATTGTGCTAAACTAAACACTGTTGACTAAATTGATTGCATGGTATTCTAATTTAGAACAATAACATTACATTTCTATAAGTTAAAGTCGAATTGTAGTCTCATAATATTTAGATGTGTCATATAGCAAATAGCCATGGGGTTTAATACATACCATAACTAGCTCAAAAAGTAATGCCTAGCATTTTTAACGACTGGATTTTATTATTTAGTAAGCAACAATTTTGACTGTTGAAGACATTTGCTTGCTTTGAAAAGATTGCATTAATTACAGATTACCCCCTATTTTAAATGTATCCTCGAAATAAGGCAGTAAATGTAATTTTATGCTGGAAAAATATAGTAAATTATATTGATTATACATACTTGCAAAACTATTATTACATATACATAAATATATATATATATATATATATATATATATTCATGTCAAAAGTGTTCTGGCACCATCTACTGGATATAAGCATTCATGCCCATTGCCTCATGTAGTTTTCAATAACCACATATTTATTTTTTTTATAAAAAAAGATATATGTTAATTGTACTACCCATTGTTCTATTTACCTCTCATTAAGCCCAATTATCATCCTGCTGTTATTTTTCTTTATTATTTGTTTTCCCAGTGCCTGTACTTAGTGTATTAGGATTTTCATGTATCTCTTTATCCAGATCACAAATCCTTTAATTCACTGTATATTGGCCTTCGCTTTAATATAAATTAACGTATCCTTGCTAAATCATGACATCAACTCCTAGCAATGGAACTTAAAAGTAGGGGCATAACTAAAGTATTTGGCACCTGGGGAAGATTGTACATTTGGCTCCCCCTGTCCCCTCCACACTTTTAAATGTAAAAACACCCACTCTCACTCTCTCTGAATGTCTTCCTACCTTCTCCATTAACTGCTTCTGTGTCCCTGTCTCCTTTTTTGCAGCCTTTTCTTCTTTCTTCACCAGATTCTCCCTGGTATCAGCTAGCTGACCAGGCCTCACAGAGCTTTTCCTCAAAAGGGAGCAGCCTTCACACACACCCTCCAAAAGGGGAGAGACTGTCCACTCGGCAAGGTCAACAAAGATGGTCAACAGAGGCAAACGAGAAGGGGACACAGAAGTAGGGAGACATTGAGAGAGAGGGAATTACCAGGAGACTTGAGACCTCTGTGTGCCAGTGTAGCACCTCTTTGATGACTACGTCACTGCCTAATAGTTTTCAAGGGGCACCAATTTCCATTGGTGCTGGCATTTAAGCATCTTAGCTTAACATGGCTTTCTGTTTGAAACACGGGTGTGATCATGTCTAAGACTTCTAATTGGTACTTTTGCTACCAGTACGTTATGGTTAATATACCTGCTTGAATGCAGGTGACTCAGTTAATGTCAGTTTTTCCACGAGAACCGGTATAAGAGCCATTTGGTTACCATGTTTGATGATTTTGTACATAGAATCTGCACGATGGATCATTAAAGGGTTAAAAGCTAAAGCCGTCTTGGAGCCAGCTCATCCAGAAAGTTTCCAGGTATGCTCACTACTGGACACACGTACCCTTATGAAATATTCCTGGCTGGTCAGTGTATTCTTGTTGGTTAGACTTGCAGATTTGTTTTCGTACAAATGCGTTTTCGTGCCAACTTGTACCGTTTCATCCATTAATCCGAATAATGAACCAACGAATGCAACATTGGACGAAAGAAATGAAAAACCAATGTGCGCAATAACAAAATCTTTGTTTGTTCTGTCACCCAAGAGGTGGAGAATCTCTCCATTTTGCCTGCACTAAAAGGTGGGGCATTGAGTGAGCTTCGTTTGTCCAATCAGCTCACTCCTGTTACATCATGCTGAGGGCTTGTCGAGAAAAAGAATAGTAATGAAGAGAGCCTATATAAGAGCAGAGCAGGCAGGGAATCCGTTCACTTCACCGTGACTGCTTAATATGACACTGCTGTGCTGCATCTGAGCATTTTACAGGGTGAGATTCTTCTATGTGAGACTTGGTGAGCCTTAGCCTGCCATTTCTCACAGTCTCTAAGACTCTCTATAAAGTTTTGATTTAATTAAGATCAATTACTTAATTAAATTAAGATTATTTAGTCCACTACTATCCTTAACCTTAACCCTATAACTCAAAGCTAATTTTGGCCATGTTTCTGTTGGTCTTAATCCCAATGGTATGTGAAAGTATTAGCTTAACAGTATATTATGCTTATGTGTTCTGCAATGTTTTTGGTTTTGGTACCTAGTCAAAATTAAATGCTGTCAGCATTCCTCTATGTTCGTGCACTCTGGTGCAAATGGTAAGATTTCGACATAATATAGAAGCTCAAAACACATTCACTGGACAACACTGAGAACCAGCCAGGCCTGTCCACCAGGCGTTCTCCAAAACAAATCTAGCCCTGTAAGCGCCATGTATTAGACAGTATCATCATTATGCAAGATTAAAATAATGTATATTCAGGCTTTATCTATATTAAAGGGGATATCAAGTCCCTAAAATCAGTTGTTGCTGCATGCATTCTTTACCTATGGGTACATTACATTACATTTATTTATAAAGTGCCGGCAGATTCCGCAGCGCTGCTACAGTCAGAAGAACAATTTATAAACACATCCAATAACACATACAATAACAAACTGGTGCAAAGGAGAAAAGGGCCCCGCTCTTGCGAGCTTACAGTCTAGTCTGATGAAAATAAGACTTATGTCCCCTACCTGTCTCTACTGAAACGTACAGGAAGTGCAATCAGGAAGCATACTCAAGTACATTTTCTGCATGCAGCACTTCCACTGAATAGATGCCAGCAGCATCAACCAGTTACATTTACGGTATGTTGATCATACCTTGTTAAACATCAATGTATCTACCCAGAGGTGCTGACTGCCGGTATACTTTGTAATATGGATATTCATAGCAATATACACAGGTCCTTATTGCCCCTTACTACTGGACATAGAACAAACATCTGATATTCCCCGTTAGCATACCTGGAGTTAGTGTTTGACCCTAAATGACAGGGTTTTTACTCAACAACAGGATGAAAGGGTAAGTTGGCAGGGTCACACAACCTGGTGTTAATTTTTATTCTGTCGTGCTTTAATTATATCTTAGCATTCCATATGGTGATTTCGTCATTGTATCAACACAGTTGAAATCACTGCTTGAATCCAGGTGACTTACCAATCTCTTCAAGGGAAAGCAAATTTTACATAATGAACATAATGAGGTATCAGTAAAACATAATTCATAATTAATTAAGACTTGACATAGAACGTATCTAGATACTAATACTGAACTGAAACAAACTGGTTGGAGTGGAGCCAGTATAGACTTTACCCTTCCATGAAGGTATTTGATTACATAGGTGTAAGAAGCTATACCTAAGCACATCCTTCTTCAATCTTTAGGACTATATCTATATAAATTAAACGTTAAATATCGCTAATAATGTAACTTCTGCGAAGCTAGGGTTGAGGTGTTGACAGAGAGCAGGGCTGCTGCTCAGAGCCCCGGACACGCGGCACTTCCTGGTAACCGAACTGGTTGCTAAGGGCGCCTATAACAACAGGAGCTCTACAAGGAGAAGAAAAGGCCTGGAGCATCGGTCGCTATCACAGCCACCGATTCGGTTTATTTTATACCGTGCCGCCCGGGTCCCCGGTAAACATGAGTCGAGAGGTGCTCGCCGAACTTAACTGGGCCGACGGCTTTGCGATCCCAGTGGCAAACTCGGAGAATAAAGCGCTGGAGGACGAGGTGAGAGGCTGCACCCGTTACACGTTAATAAGCCTGCCTCATCTTATCCGTTACCGATGATTCGGTTGCTTGGCAGCCTTTTCCTATCTCTTGCCAGTCACTGCATATGTTGTTTTATTAATCGAATGCCTAGTAACAATTGATCACTGGTTCAGTGGACCCCGATGTCCCATCTCTTAGGCTGTGTTTGTGAATGTGCAGCTATTATAGCCCATTTTTTATTTATCTGGGTGGTGTACATACATTATGTGACAGGCTAAGAGAAAGGGAATAATAGCAGAGTAATAATGGAAGACCTGATGACAGTACAGGGACCCTCCAGTCATTTAAGAACCCCCCCCCATATGCACCAAACTCATCTTCTGCTGTCTGCGCCCATGTGGTGTAGACACAACCAGCCAACTCCATGGCATCTGCGGGCATGCACAGAAAGATCTCATTGGGATCACATTCCTGCCACTGGTTGGCTGCCCTAAGCAGCCAATCAGTGGTGCTAAAACATGACCTTGGAAGGGGTGCTGCGCTGCAGATTCACATAGCGGTAATTGACTTTATTTTTCTTTTTTAATAGGTTGAATAATGCATATTAAGGTAGTTTACAGAGTGCATTAATACGCATTCTTTATTGGCGGGACAGCACAGAACACTTTTAATTACAATACCTATCATCTGACATAACAATCAATGTCTGGCTTGGGAGAAGCCTCAACTAATTTGATACACTGGGTGCCAGGATTTCCAAAGCAATTGTTTTGAGTGGTTGGAAAGGTAGGTTGTCTGAACAACCGTACTGTTAGTCAATGCGATGTGTTAATTAGTTTCTGTCTGCCGTTTGCGTTTGTGACAGATGTTAAGAAAAGAAAAGGAGAAGACGAGCTTATCAAACCAGCTAAAGGAATTTGAAGACCGAATTCAAGCTATGGCTGAACATCTGAAAAATGTCAAGCAAGAGTTAAACTATACTCAGGTATACTTCTAACATATCAATTAAGTTTGGAAGCAAAAAGTACTTTTTATTTCAAGATCATTGATCATTAGATCATGGTTATACTCAATATAAATATGAATGTTTTTACTATATTTTCTGGAAAAGCACTTGAGCATTTCTTGAAGGTATCTACTGTTTCTGTGACTTGGCCTTAGCATTGAATTTACTATATCACACTCATATCACACTTGAGCAAGGGAAGACTGGCTCCATTCAGCCCAAGGGGCAAATTCAGCCAAGTGGTCTGGTAATAAAAGTACATTTGGCAGACAACACTCTAAATGCTACTAAGTCCTATCCAACACACTTTTACAGGTATGGACTTTGTAGAGAACCCATAAATGAGCAAAAAAGGATCCAGAAAGGAGGTATATGATGACTAAAGCCATTTTTAGTCTAAACGCCCTGGTGCTTATATGTGGAATGGCAAATAGAACACATGATAAAACTGCAGGTAGTGGCCCAAAGTTTTAAGGTCAAAACAGCTCAGGGGACAACTACTAATCCATCAGCCTTAATTAGAGGACACATGGTTTCCTTGTGTGATACTAGAAAGGGACATATGAAATGGCTATTTCCAAAATGACAGTATTAACATTTTCAGTTGTTTCAAATATAATCAAGAAAGGTTTAGGAAACTTCTGGATTAAAAGTGAAAATAGCTTCTCAGTTCACTACAGAATTTCTGTAAAAGGAAACCCACAACGTCTCCCTGTCCTCAAGTGTCCCATCAACAACAGAAGCAGTGTTTTGAGTTTGCAATTAATAGATGTTAGACTTAATTCTTTAATAGGAACACTATTTACATTGTTTTCATTTTCCATTACCTTAAGAGAGTTACTTCCTTGGAACGTTGAACAAATCAATTGATTGAAGTGATTTTCTTATTGGGTATAAACATTTTCAAAATATCACACCAAACCGTTCTCTTTATATTTTGTATTTTTTTCTGCTACTCATAATATTTTACTGCTAATAGTGCAGTGTATTCTGTTTCTGATAACCACAAGATCATTATATACAACTAATGTATAATTTATATTAACTCCATAACAAATCCAAGTAGATCTCAGGGGTATATTTTTATTTATATACACATATACAAATAGTTTTAATGAGGTTAATATATGCAAGGATCAGCTTTAGTTTTATAATATGTGTATAGAATTATTTTGCAATTTTTTTTTGAATCAGAAATATAATTTATAATAGAAGAGAGCTGATACCCGCTTCTTACAGTCTCTTTGCAGGGCAAGAGAGAAAGAAACAGAAAGCGAAGAACACTTTAAAGCGCTGTCTGAAAGGGAGATTGGACGTCTCAAGCAAGAAATTCAGAGACTTGAAAATGAGCTTGTGTCCTTGAGAGAAAAGAAAAATAACCAAGAAGTAAGCTTTACATATATATTCCATTTGTCGTTATGCATAATTGTATGTTCAAGGTGACAGGATTGTGAGAGAAGAGCTTTCTGAGTAATAACCTTTGGATTTAATTTCTATATTATAATGGAAAGCTATCAACCACGGTGCGAAAGCATAAAAGCTATTTCAATACCTTAGCCTGTAAATAATTAAATTAACTGTACATCTGAACAAAGGATGTACTGTTTCTCCAAAGATCATGTACATGATTTACTTTTTTATGTAGTCTGGCTCTGTGCAATTTAGATAGTTTCAGGGTTAACATTTCCTTACAGACTAAGTGTCATCTAGTCAAGGTTTTGGGCCATCGATCAGAGAGACGCAGCTGGTCCACGCTCCTGTGTCTTGTTGTCCTACATAACTTGAGGAGGGTGCAGGAATATGCATTTGATAAGTTAATCTTTATGGCCACAAATGAGAGGGATGTGGTGCAGAGTAATTAAGACAACTGGGACTAGAGGGCACTAATCATTTGCACACCCTTTAATAGGAACATAGAACACAGTGGCAGGTAAGAGCCATTTGGCTCACACATTCCTTACTTGGTACTTGACATTGTCTTCTGCTGAAGATACCTTTATGCCAGCCCTGTGTCCACTACCTCCTCTGCTGGAAGGCTTTTTCTGTCTCCACCAACCTCCTACAATACACCTAAACCGTTGAGTCAACAACACAAACAATGGCTTCTTATCATAGCATTTCTTTTTTGTAGGGATATTTCTGCACTCTTTATACTTATGTCCCTGTGGGTTGTCTGAGCATTGCAGTGTAGTAATGAGACTGGAAAAACAAAAAACAGACCTTTTAAATTGTTTTAAAAAGTTTCCAATCTCTTGCTATGGTGAGTTGAAGATATTTCATTAACGTTGTTTCAATTTCATAAATATTTTAGAATAATATTTTTAGAGCCACGCAAAAGCTGGAAAACCTTAAACGTCAGCTCAGCTGGGACCAGCAGGCATTGGAAGCCTGGCTAGAAGAATCTTCACGCAAAGATGAAGATTCAGTTGCTCTCCAAAAATACACCCAAAAGGATGATGGAAAAATCAAAGTAAGTAAAGAAATTGATTTAAAAACAATTTCTTCTTGAAGACTTGCATGTATTCTTTTTATAGCAGACAGTTGTGCCAAAAAATGTGTTTTGTCTCTGTAGGAGCTGTCACTGCAGATTGAACGGATGACAATGGAAGCAAACCAAAAGCGCAAACTATTGGACAATGAACTTACAGAAACTATAACTGCACAGGTATGTACACAAGGGTAGATAGATAGATAGATAGATAGATAGATAGACAGACAGACAGATAGATAGATAGATAGATAGATAGATAGATAGAGTCTTCTTGTGCTTCAATTTAATAGTGCTTTAGGGCATAGAGCTACTTCAGAAAGAACAATAGCCTCAAATATCACATTGTGTGGTTTTTATAAAATGTTTTCTTTTCAAAATTGATTCAGAATTTCTTGAATTGCCATTTCAGGCAAAATTTGCCTGCAGTTAAGCTAATCAGCCTCTCCATGACTGATCAAGTAGCAGGCTAATAGTAATGTAACACTTTTGGAACGTCAGAGAAGTTGTTGGTATTGTGAACAGGAATGCAAGGTTGGGACCCATGATCACTAATAATGATTTCTGCATACACAGCGGACACAGTTGTGATGCTTTTCTTTTGGTTTCGTTTTGTAGTTAACAGCTCACACTATTCTCATTAGCCATTGATAATAGGGAACTATGCAATAATTATCAGACCTTTGTGGCGTGCAATATTAGGAGATTATACTTTCCTATGCCAATAAAACCTAGACCTATGCTTGGTAGTGAATCTTGTCTGTAACGCCATGTTTTGTACAATTTAAATGCCACAAGGCTTCTATCCCTATATTGTCAGATGAAAAAAGAAGTTCTTTAGGCTACTTTTACTTCTGAGGCACATTTCACCTTCATGACAAATGTAGTCTTATTACCACAGCCACTAATGGAGCGGCCCGATCCGCAAGAACAGTTCATCAATCGATAAGGTTATAAGATCATGTTTGCATGATTTGCTTTTATTACCTTGGATAAACATGTAGCAGGTAACTGAATCCTGGCCATTGGAGGCTTGCGGAGTCAACTTACAGATTGGTTTCTTTTGCAGATTGAACTGGAGAAAACAGCTGAGGATTTCCGGAAAGCTCATTCAGAAAGGCAACAGCTGATCCAGCAATGGGAAAGCACCATTGATCAGATGCAGAAAAGGGATAAAGAAATTGATCACTGTGCATTGGTTAGAACTAAAACATTTGTACTTTATGTTTGTGATTGAATATTTTTTACTTGTCTGTATTATTATTACAGAATGTGCTGCTTAATTGCAACACTAATGCTGAATTCTTTGAATCAACTGATGATCCATAGCGTAACTTCTAAGCGTCTCTCTGTATGAGGCCCATTAGGTATTAGAGTCCAAATCTCTCTATCCCCCTCCTCCCCTGATGTGAATTAAAGGCCCTTAAAAAGGCCCTACAGAAATAGCTGACAGTATATTTCAAAATTACATAAAAAACTTGATTTATCCCTGTCACCTATTATTGCCTACACCACACTCCCTAAAACAACACGTCCTTTAAGGCCATTTGAAATGGTCGTCGCTGTACCATGCGATAAGCCCCACACCGTATTAATCCGTCTAGAGCCAAATAAATAACACTACACTGGTTATGGTTCTATTTTGAAGATAATTAATTTTATTTTTAATATTTAATGCCAATTCTTAAACTAGAAATTAATGTTTTTTTATCAAATAAAATACTTCTTATTTTTGCTTTTTTACATCACAATATTTGGTTTGCAGACTAATTAATTAAAGGGATCATTTTTAAAGATGAATATGTATATTTTAAATATATGAATAACATGTGTATTTAATGTTTGCTTCAAATGCATATTTTCATCAGCTACTAGCCCAGGTCAAACAAGATCTGAGGAGCCGAGAAAGTGTAATCAAGGAGAAAATGCAGTTTTTAAAGAGTGAAATTGATAATAACAAGGAATATGAAAAGAAGATTTCCAGCTCGGAAAGGCAAGCAGCTAAACTCCGTCTGGACTATCAGGAACAGGAATCTCTCCAAAATCAATTAAAAGATGAGGTAAATTAATCTTCATACACATTAGCAGACCATATATTCAGAGCATACTTCTCTATAACAATTTTTCATAAATGGTGTTTCACTCCAGTTGACAATAGCTTACAGTTAATCTATGTGGCACTTGATATATGTGCAGGGAGAGTGAAAAGGACAAAAAAAAAGAGACAAGAAGGCCACGTGGTGTGGATATTGAAAAATGAATGTAATACTGGACGTGAGATTGAGACTGAAAGGAAAAAAATGAATAAAAATACAGTCTGGCCAGGGCGTGAAACTTAAATAATAATTAAAAAACTAGACAAGATAACTTGTGGTGCTGATGTTATACGTAAATTCCTGGCTGAGTTTTCTGCTTTACTTCATATTCATTATTGATGGTGATCCACTTGTATCCAGTGAGTACCTACTCCTCCGTTTCCCCTGTCTCTCTCATTGAGAGCTTTGTGAATATTTATTGTTGCTACTTACAGAGTGGAGTTCACGTTTATAAGCAGCTCCGGTGATCCTTTGCAATACATAAATTTTCCAACAGAGGTCCATGTCAGGTTATGTCTGCTTTGCCTCGTCTGACATCCTTGTGCTCATGCACTTGTTATTTTGATTAAGAAAAGTGCAATTTTATTTAATCTTGCTTGAGAAGAGAAGTGAGGAGAAGAGAAGTGCTTGGATAGTAGTTGTAGTTTCTTTACAGTAGTTTTGTCATTTGTTATGTTTTCTCAGCTGGACACACTCAAAGTAACAGTTGACAGGACCGCCACGGATTTAGAGATTATGAGAACACAAGTTACCAACCTGAAGAAGGATGTCCAGAACAAACAAACCAGGTAACCATTTATCATTAGATATTTTACTTATATGAATCGATATAGTATGCTTTATTATATTTTTTTTTTATAAAGGTCAATGTGAATCATCTTTTGTTTTATTACATTATTAAACATCTTTTTTTTTTCTAAACACCACTGAAGTGCATATTCTTTTTAAAGGACTTCCAAGCTCTAATTATATTGTATTATCTTCGTCAACGTTTTTAAGATTCTACTGCACTTTCTGATTGAAACAAAACTAGATTCTGCTTTCCACGGTTTCTCATTTAAATACAATTGGAGGTTTGACTTACAGATTTTACATTTGTTTTGCAGATACAGTTTGGGAAAAGAATATAATGACGGCCTCTCCCAAAAACTGAAGTTTGTGACTGAATCTGCATTAAGTCTGGAGGAGAGAGCATTACGCATGGAAGAGATGCTTAGGGAGCACGAAGGAACTGTTAAGGTATGCATAGTTTTCGTCAATTTCATACTGTATGGGGTGTATACAATAACAAAATAGACAAATTACTCATTTGGTGTCAAGTGGCAAACTACAATAGCAACGCACAAAACAGAAACAAATATTATATTATTATAATATCATAATCTGCGTCTCCAGGAGTTTGAAGTCCAGTTAAAACACATAAGAGAGATGCATTTCAAGAAATCTCAGGAGCTACATGAAGTCAAGTCAAAAGAAAAAAATATCATGGCGGAAATGAATGGAGGCCAGGTGTCACTGAAGAATCTTAACAGCGAACTACAGAAGCTTGACCTGCATGCAGTGAAACAGCAGGGGATTATTTACAATCAGGTAAAATGCCTGTGGATACACAAAGTCGTATACAATACTTTATACCTATCATGAAGCCATTTACTGTGCTGACATAGTTATATTTCAAACAATAGCTGGATGTTAAATACTTAGCTTAGAACAATAGTGGACAGAAATATCTGTCTTGTGGGTAAACATAAAGGTAATCATACAGCCGTTGTTTTGATAAATATAATGGGAGACCTACCGCCAGTGTTTGAGTAAGTATCGTGGAGACCTGCAGCCTTTGGTAAATATAGTGGGAGGCCTACAGCCATTATTTGACCTAATATAATGGGACAGTGTTCTGGTTAATATACAAGAATAGGAGCCATACAGCCATTGTTTCAGCAAATGAAATAGATTAAGTACAGCTATTGTTTGGAATAAATAAGTATACAATCTAGTTAATAACTGTGTTTTCTTGTACAGGATTTTCAGATCCAGCAATTGGAGCGCAGGCTGTCACGCTTAAAAGGAGAAGTCAACACCGATGAAAGGCACGCATTGGAGGTCAAAGTGTCTGAACTCACCAAAGCCTATGAGGAGCGCAAAGCTGCTCTTAATCTATTGAACGTGCAGCACAAGAAACTACAGGTAGGGTTTTAGATAGTAAAAGAGAGAGAGAGAGAAAATTAAGCAGAAGAAATTCTGCAACTGCTTCTTGGAATTACGTCGCATCTGCTGATATCCGTGTCGAAAGTGACTTTCTGGTTTAGACACATATGCGTGTGAAAGAATCGGGCACTCAGTGAAACAGACAGAGTTGCCTGTGCGCCTTATCATACAAAATGAAAGTATTAGTATCCGTAAATTGGAATCTCATATAAATTGTTTCCTTAACAGGGGGATGTTCGGAATATCAAAAGAGAACTTGAGAAAACCGGACAGCAGAAGGGAGATCTCATCAGTAAAATGGAAGAACTGAAACTCTACAATACAATGTCAGAGAAAGCACTGAAAAAGATCAAAACATCAAAGCAGGTAATTAATGTTGGGACACTTTTGAAATTACTTAAAAACAGTTAATGGCAAGTCATTACTCTGCAAAAAAAAAAATCAGCGGTGTCTGTGTTATTTTCTGAGTTTCTGAGATATATTCAATTTAATCAAGTTACAAAACCTCGGTTACCTCCTCTGATTCATTTTTAACAATCAATTTGATTTCGTTTTATAGGAGTTAATGGTTGAGGACAATATCCTAAAACTGGAAATTAAGAGACTGCGAGATATGCTGTACAGTAAAGCAGATGATGTATTCTCATTGGAAAAACGCAGATTGCAGTTACACACTGCCATGAAAGAACGGACAGAAGAGATTACGATCCACAAAGAGATGCTTAAATCGGAGATCAGGTTCATGGATCAAGAACGACAAAACATAAGGTGCATTTATATTGCTGTACTAGCAGTTCACTCCTGTCTGCTCTAGACTCTGTAGAAGTCACTCCATATAGCAATAGTAATTTGATTTACTGACACAAATAATACTAGGGCTGGGTCTGCATTAGGCCATGGGAAATGTAGTACCTTACAGTCTAAATAATCAAAGGCCAAGGAATTAGTGAGTCAATTTTGTGATTTGGGTGAATACTATAGGTGTCAGAGATTGTCTAGTGTAAGACTTTTTTTGCAAAAAAGATCAGCAAGCTAATAAAAAAATGTCTCTGTACCATCTAGTTCCGAGCTTCACGATAGGCTTGCAAAAGTGGACAAAATGAGGAAGAGATTTGAAATCCTTACCATTGCAATGATGCCTCCGGAGGGAGAAGAGGAGAAGTCCCAGGCATACTACATAATTAAGGTAAATTAATAGAGCAGTCATACAATGGTCAGAATACAATTGTACATGAAAATTCTTGTTTTAAATTGATTTTTCAGATACTATTTATTAGTAGCACTTGTCAAACCTTAAAATTAGCATTTCTGTTTGGTTCATGCTAAAAAAAAAAAAGATATAGATATATCTGGTTGGCTATAATAATTGTATGCACATTTTGCTGTGTCAATATGGAAGACAAAAAAGCACACCTCCAAACAGCGGTGATAAATCAACGTGCAGGACAACATGCTTTATCTCCTTTGTTAATTTGTGAACTCTGCTTAAATAAAGAAATATATAGTAGTTATTCTTTCGTCGTCTCATAGTCTCATATTATGATAGATCACTACTAGAAAAGTTTAGGGCTTTTTAATTTTCACCGCTAAATGAATCAGCCCTGTTTTCATTATCTGGAAATCTACTGTATCTGAAATGATGGTATAAAGTAAGTAGAATCAGTGGCAAATTCTGGCCGAGGCAGGCAAAGTCTAGGTGGCACAAAGATGGGTGCAGATCACTCAATTGGGCCATGAGGTTTTCTGGTGAGCCGCAGGTCCGTAGGCCAGTTATGAGGGACATCTCTTGTCTCCTAAACCAACCCTTTTACACTATGAAGGACTGTGCTGAACCGCCATAGCTGGTGCTGTGCCTCATTGCAAGCAGAGCGCCAGGACGGGAAATAATATACCCGCACTCAGTATGGGCAGCAACTGTAGGGTTAGGACACCAACATAAATACACTGGTGTTGTAAAACATCATATTATTTCACAGATGGATATTTCAAACATGACTCTTGAATAGGCGCCTTTTTTTTGTAGCAGAACTTAGGACTGATATTGAGACTTTATGCTATAGATGTCAAGCAATAGATGGTTTGGTTGCCGTAATGAATAATGGGGCAGTACCTTATTTAAAGGAGTTACGCAAAAGGATTATTCTAATTACATTTGTTTTCTTCTAGGCTGCACAAGAAAAGGAAGAATTGCAGCGTACAGGGGATGATCTGGATGCCAAAATAAGAAAAGCTGAAAAGGAAATTGCAGCATTAGAAAATACTCTTCATGTTATTAATGGTTGCAACAACTCCTACAGAAAATCATTTAATAAAGTCACTGAATCAAGTAAGTCTATGAGTACCTCAGAATTCAAAGATATTGAATGTCTTATTATAACAGTAGGGTTAAAGTCGAATATTAGCAGCACATACAGCCGACTCATTAGCAAACTGGGCAGCGCTAACCTATATGTCCTATATACACATGCATATATATGCCAAAATAGTTGGCTTGTTTTTGGCCCTTTCGTTTCCGGGCAACAAAGTTTGTTCGGGCATTTTTGGTTCGGAACGAAATCCACTGCCCACATTCACTCTCACACTATCATTCTCGTTCACTCTCTAAATGTTCCCCTACTTTCTCTGCCAAGCACTTCTGCATCTTCCTCCACATCTTTTCAATCTTCTCCTTTCTTCGTTTTATCTTCTTCTGGCATCTCCGCAGACATAACTCATCTGCAACTTCCGGCAAAATGGCGGTGCTGATGCGATGTTCCCCCGATCCTCCAGTCAGGGGGGACGACCTCACTGCAAGTGCCGTAATTTTGCCCTCGTATAAACTGAGGGCAATATGGAAGTGCTTGTAGTGACGTCCTCTTCCCCTATTTGAGTGTGAGTGAATGCAGACCCACGAATTTTGGATGAAAATTTTGAGCTTTTTGCTTAGTTTTCAGCTGATTTGTGGGGGGCCTTGTCTTCGGGGGTTCAAATGCACAAATGTTATATATACCGTTATATATGCCAACACAGTGATGATGGTGAAAATGAATATTTATTATTCATTTGCATACTAAAGTCAATGTTTGCTAGAGGAATGATGTTTGCTAGAGGAATGATCACCAATGCTTTGGGTCATTCCAGGTGAAGAGTATGAAGAGAAAGTTCAACTTGAAGAACAGAAAAAAGCTGCAGAAGAAAAATATCGATACAAAAGACGACAAATAAGGGAGCTTCAGGAAGACATGCAGGTGACTTGTTAGATGTGGTGAAGTAGCATACTGTGGACACTGCATGACAAACAGTAAGATTTTTAAAACAACAGTACTTAAGTGGACATATTAGGAATCATCATCAGTTTTTTTTTTGTTTTTTCTTAAATGGTGAAACACAGTAGCATAGGTCCCCAACATATGCCCATAGCTGTTGATAAAACTACAGCTCCCAAGATGCAGAGCCGGAATAAACTGAGAGAGAACTTTGATATAGGATTATTTACTAGAGGGAGTCAGCAGCGAGTGAAAATGACTAGAAATCTGGCCAGCAGTTTATTATACAGGGCCAACTTGCAGTAGCTTGATGGGGATTTGTAAACCCCTTGGGCCAACCTAAACTCAGCTGTGAGTGGTATTATTGGAAAGCGGAAGTGTTTTAGCAACAGCACCAACTCAGCCATGAATTTATCGGTGTGCCTGACAAATTCATTTTGACAACGCCAAAATACCACTTTTATTCTGGATGTTACAAAAAAAGTAGTGGTCACCATAAAAACTGAATGCTTTTAAAAAGGATTCTATATAATCTTTAAAGAAAGTTGTACTTTATTCCAGATTATGAAAAACACCTTTGATAACATGATACAAGAAGAATCATCTGTCCAAGAGAGGGTGAATGAAATGCTTCCTCACATCACACAGCTTAACAAAGAAACGGAGGATCAAAAGCACAAGTTAGACCGAGTGATGAAACAGGTTAGTGTTCATGATTGTCGGTAATACCAACATATGTCTCTGGTACTTAGCTAAAAACAGTGGTTGGAGGCAGAGAGGGAAAACATTTTTTTTTCCACATCATTCAGTACATAATAAAGCAGTACAAACCAATACAAACATTGGCTATCGCTACTATAAGTGTATCATTGATTTTTCATTAAAAATGGAGGATCTAGATCATGACTGCAGAATTACATTAGGTGTGGATATAAATTCAGGCAACTTGAAACAACTTATTGTCTCCAATCTATGTTTAATTATTAGTGTTCTAAGCTGGTAAAAGAAATCCGCTTAGCTAAAAAAACCAAAGGAGAAACACAAGAGGAGCAGGATATTGATGTCCGTGACCTGCGAGAATTCAACAGATCAATCAACAAAATGTTGGCGCAAACAATGGCTCAAAATCCTGACTTGGCTGGAGCGCTTCGGATGTATTTTCAACAGGTAATTTTTTTATGCCTTGCAACATCAAATGACTGAAGACAATTGCTGATTTGTGTCCTACTGAACAGCAATGCTCAGCAGCTATGACTAAATTCAAAATGCTAGATTTTGAGGGTAGCAGGAAATTTAGTGAGCAGAGGCCATCGATAACATATTTTGAAGCATGTTAAAAAGGATGTTTTGTAGAGAAGAAACAATGTTCTGAAATACTCAGAAGACAGAGGCAACCCCTGCATAAAATATTAGAATCTTATGTTAGCAATTATTTACAACCTAATTATTTAAATCCATAAATGCCTTGTTTTATTTCAGTCTGGTTTAGATACACCTACAAGTAGTTCTACTCCAGGAAGCTCAAGGGGTTCATCAAGAAGTTCCGTCTTGTCAGTCAGGTAAAGAACTAAAGAAAATACACTTACACCTTTCACAAACCACGTACTCACCAAATACACACATTAAATATATATTTACACAACCAGAATCCCTGGCACTACAGGATTTCGGTGGGAAAACAAGTATTCAGGCTTGCTTGGTGGTTTTTAGTGTTTAGCAACGCCTCCATTGTAATATATATACACACACAGATATACATTCCCATCACTGTACCTACAAAATAAACTGTTTGTTAAAAAGGAGTTAAAATACATCAGTTCCTCTGGAGGCTTAAAGTTGCTATGGCAACACTCACTAAAATTTACTTTTCAGATCAACTTCTTCCAGAAGTTCGACCAGCTCTGGACCCTCACCATCTGTCAAAGTCCTTGATCTTGATCTGCCTCCTGCTTCTCCATCATCAAGTGTATCATCAGCCCGCAGTATGAAGACTTCAGCTCGAGGAGCCTCTCGGAACAGTCTCAAATAATTGCAGGCATCCAACTAGGCACTAACTATATTGGCACAACCATCACTTTAGAATAGCTTATGCATCACTCTGGTACCTTTTGTTGTGGGGGCATTTCTTTAGGGGGAAAAAGGTGTTCTGTATTAAGAAATTCTGAAAATACTAGCTTTCATCCTGAAAATATATTTACTGAAGAACAAGAATGATTATTCTATGGTACTTTTGTGTACAAGAACAGTATAATAGTTTAATATAAAGATGCGATTAAACTACATCTTAACAGCATATGAACCCCTTTAGGACACAGGACGTACTTTTACTGCCTCTGAAAAAAGAGCTAGGTGACATACCGCAGGTACACGGTGAGGGAAACTGCCTTGCAACTGAGGCAGTCCCCAATGACCCAATCACACCCCACACCCCCCTCCAATTATGTGAACACTGTGATTGGTGATGATCATGTAGAAAAGCCAGCGTTGGCTGTCTCCCTGCTCTGTCTTTTCATTTTGTGCTGACGGCAGTCAATACGACCCTCTGAGCCCTCCAGAACTTCTGTCTGCGTCATCCAGCTGCCTGCAACCTTTAATTAAACTTCCACAGCCAAATTTTTTGTGTAAATATCAAAAACATTCTAAATATTTGTACACTTTTTTTAAAGTGTGACAAATACAAAGGAAGCGTACCTGGCATATGAGAGCAGATGTTGATGAAATACACTACATGGACAAAGGTATTGGGACACCTGACCATTACACCAGCAGGGACTTTTAGGACATTACGTTCCAAATACATAGACATTAATATGCAGTTGCCCCCCCTGCTGCTATAACAGCTTCTACTCTTCTGGGAAGGTTTTCTACAAGATTTTGGAGTGTTTCTGTGGGAATTTTTGCCCATTCAGCCGTAGAGCATTTGTGAGGTCAGGCACTGATGCTGGAGAAGGTCTGCCTAGCAATCTCTGTTCCAGTTTGTCCCAAAGGTCTTCGATTGGGTCGAGGGCAGGGTTTTTGTACAGGCCAGTCAAGTTCTTTCATACCCATTTGACCATCTCTTCATGGACCTTGATTTGCACAGTCATGCTGGAATGAAAGCATAGCATCGTCCAAATTGTCTTGGTACATTGAAGCATTACGATTTCCCTTCACTGGAAGGGGCCTAGGCCAACCCCTGAAAAACAGTCCCATTTTATTATCCCTCCCCCACCAAACTTTACAGTTGGCACAACGCAGTCAGGCAACGTTCTCCTGGCATCTGCCAACCCCAGACTCTCCCATTAGACTGCCAGAGAAGCTGTCACTCCACAGAACACGTTTGCACTGCTCCAGAGACTAGTGGCAGCACGCTTTACACAACTCAATACGATGCCTGGTATTGTACACGGTGATGTGATTCTTTTGTGCGGCTGCTCGGCCATGGATACCCTTTTCATAAAGCTACCGCCTCACAGTTTTTGTGCTGATATTAATGCCAGTGGAAGTTTGGAACGCTTTTACAGCAACTTTTAAGCCCCATGAGCCTCATATCACTCTGTGACCCCCACTCTGTGACTTTACATGGTCCTCCACTTTGTAGGTGATTTGGTGCTGTTGCTAAAACACTTCCACTTTCCAATAAGATCATTTACAGATGATCGTGGAATATCTCAAACTGATTTATTGCAGAGGTGGCATCCTATCGCAGTACCACACTTGAATTCACTGAGCTCTTTTCTAAATGCAGACTGCATGGCAAGGGGCTTCGTTTTATACACCTGCCACAATAGGTCTGATTAAAACATATAAAACTTGCATAAGAGCATTAAACATGGAGTGGAAGAATGCTCATTATTTAAGGGGTAAACACCTCTACGATGAATAGGTTAAAGGCAACATATTTTAAGCTTATGAAACAGGCCATTGGGATGATTAGAGGGTATATGCCTTTGTGACATTGACAATCATAGCTCTCACACAGTTACCTCTCAACCTATTAAAAGTGGAACACTTACGTTATATCAGTCATATCCCTGAACTTTTCATCGCACCGCACAGAGGTTGGACATGGACACATCAAATAAATGTTATACATCCACACACTTAAACTACAGGATTCTAGTGTTTAGCAGTACATACACTCATTGCTGTACCTACAATATAAAACGTATTGTTAACAGGGAGATGAAATACCCCGGTGCTTTTAATAAAGCCAATAAGATCATTTCATTGTAATCATAAAAAGTATTAAACAAGTTTACAAGAGCAAAAACTTTATTTTATTTCCAGATGAACATTTAAAAATATGGCAGCAGGGGAAATGATTTAGTTCAATTATGTTACCATTTGGTCCATTAAGTACACAAGCTTGTAGAAATGACTTAGGGGTGACAAAGCTAGCTTTGTAGGAGACAACCCATGTTTTGGGACTGACTGGCATTTCTTTGAATAAAACCTAAAAACCCACTGTAAGAATGCTTGCTTGAGATATAGCAAGTCAATAGAGACTTTAAAAGGTCCAACTCACCCATGCTCAACAATACAAACATTTGCAGTATTTAAAGACTGATTTGGGAACCAAAGTTATTTTTTTGGTTTGCTACCTTTTTCCTTCTGAAATTGAGCAATCTGGCTCAGAATATCATTTAAATTTCCAGACGCAACCTTAGCGGTAGATGCATTTCCATTCTGATCATTTCCAGCTGTGCTTGGATTATCTTTGGGCAATCTATTTGTACTACCTTGCTGATCTAAGGGAGGCAATCTAGAAGTACTCGCGCGTCTCTTTTCAGAACTATATTCTAACTTTCTGTTGTAGAGCTTCTGGCCTTCGTGTTTGAAGTGATCATTAAGTATGTCATCTCTTTTGTGGTACGAGTCTACAGAATCCCTTCTACCAGACCTACATTTAATACTGGTTGTCTCACTGTATGGTCTGCTGCTACTTGCTTGAGTCTTTGCACTGCTGTACGAATCCCGTGAATCTTCAGACCTACCTCCGTAAGGTTCCACAGTTCCACAAGACGAGGTGGATAAAGAACGATTTCTTGCTTTGTCCATAGAGGACCTCCTTTGAAAGCCAGCTCTGTCCCTTTCTGCTATGATTTTCTGTACATCCGACTTGCGGTCGAGAAAGGATGATAGCGTGTCAGCAGGAGGGCTATGCGAGTCTTCTTCCTTATGCGACACAGAGACAGAGGCACACTTCCTTGATTGGGTTGAAGATTCTGAATTTCTTTTGCGTCTCTTCTTTTTCTTCTTATGTTTTTTGTGACTATAGGAGGATGAACCCGAAGAACTAGATGTATCAGTTAAGGAACTACTTGATGAAGATTGACGTCTGCACTTCCTTTTTCTAAAAACACAAATAAAATGTACTTATTCAACTATAGATTACATAGTAACAGTATATACTACTGTATCTGATGGCATCACATCCCAAGTCTCCTTTTGCTACCAAGACAGCTCAGTACCAGGGGATACAAATATCAGTAAACACTTTTTTAAATCCATCTCCCCAAACATCTGTCAAACAAACAGAATTCTAAACAAACAGGGCGAGTCCAAATGATGGCCACTTTTTCTTACTGTCCGTATATTTAGTTTAAACACACCTCTGCTCAGGAACCTAGAAACAGGTTAAAAGGTGTACCTTATATCTTCTTTTAGGAGTTTACGTAGTTTCTCAGCACTTGTTTCTATTTTCTTTTCTTTGGGTTTTTCATCCTGTTTCTCTCTTTTTTCCAAAGATTTCTTTTTTTAATCCCAGTCACATAAAAACAAAATGTTAATTAAAATATTCAAGCGTATAATGACCAGTTATCCCGCCCAAAACACAGAACAATACAAATGGTTCATTTGCAGTTATGTAATGCATTTAAAAACAGATTTCCAGTAAATATTTTGAACCATTAATCAAAATATTTTTATCCAAAGTTGACAGCACCAAAAGCATTGTAATAAATAAAAAAGTTACACAAATTCCAGAAATACCGAACAGATTATATTGCGTGTATTTTTTATTTCCAAGATCAGTGTGTGGTAATTTATTTTATACAAACCAGTTTTCAATAGCCCCAGGTCCATTAGAAAAGCAGAGGTTTGGGAATCACAGTCCAGTTTCCATATGGAGCAATAATGAATATTCACAGCAACCACCGTTCAAAGCAGGAAAGAGATACATGTAAGAAAAAAGAAGAAATCAGTATTGCAGGAAAAGCAGACTTGTTCAGATAAACACAGAGGAGTTGTATAATTGTTTTTGGTCATAACCTTAAAGAAAAAAAAAGCAGCAACATTTGTATTGAGAGAATATAAAAGGATCACCTGCATGCGCTGGTGCACTTTGCTTAATGCTTCATCCGCTTCTGTAAATGTTTTGTCTAAATTCAGTGCTTTGCTGTAATAACTTTCAGCATTTAGAAGTTTATCTTCTTCTTCTAGCCTAAGAAGAAAAATATATATATTTTAGGTTACTTGTAGGAGTGCCGACGAAGGTATGGGACCTAGAAGCTCTGCACAGTGTTTCCCAACGCACACTATATAACGGATTCAAATTAAACTGTTCTAAGAGTAACAAGACCACTTTGAGGTGAGTTTGGAGGATGCATGCCCTTAAAACCTCTACAATAATGAGTAGCAGGTTAACAGAATAGCCCATCTTTCTTTCTCACTGCAGATAAGAGCAAGGTCTTCAATTTTGTTGGCATTTTAATAAAATACTCACTGGCCACCTCTTTCTACAAGGGTCTGACAAAGATATTTTCTTGCATTACGATGTGTAGGGCAATTTTCCAGAGCAACTTCAAAATCTTGTATTGCTTTGTTTAGGCTTCCTTTTGTAGCATAGCTAAGGAGAAGAAAAAAAAACATTTAGAGCATGTTTCACATCAAACAATCGTTTATACATGCAAGAACCTTTACTTTCTAGCTCTGACTTTAATGGAAAACTAATATGCGTTCCTCATGCTCTGCAAAGTGCTCGTGCTCGGCCCTTTTTGATTTGATGGTAGCATATAGTATCCTGAAACGTGCTGCTTGGGGAGAAAGAACAGGGGGTACCTCCAATACCTGTACATGCAACATTGATTTATCACCCATACACAAGCCTTGGGCAGGTGTAAAAGGGATTGAATGACAAATTCATACCCCAGCCTGTCTCATGAGAAAAAACAGTAAGATGTAGTATGTAGAAATCACCAGTTTCAGAAACAGGCAAAAACACAACTGCTTTATTATTTAAGCATATGTTTACAAGAGTCATTACTCACAGTGCACCTCGTGCTACCAAAGCTTCAACATTTTTGGCATCAATTTCCAAAGCTTTATTATATTCATTCATAGCATCTACATGACGGCCCATCTTAAAGTAATCAACTCCAATCTTCACGCTGAAGGATCAAAACAAAAATATATTAAAAGGGAACATAAAATTAGGTCTTGCGTCATTTTAACACACCAATGAGAATTACTTACCACTTTAGGGCCCATGAAGACGATTGTTTTTTCCTCAAACAATGGGCATAATCTTGATCACAGAAATTTCCCCTGTATGGATAAATTATATATATGTCAGTCACAGTGGAGCATTAATATAAAACTAACATTTACAACTTGTTTGCGGTTCAGGAATTCCAGTAAGCAAAATGCACAGTTTACTCTAAGGATTTACTCTACAGTACCTTTGAAGGCCTCTAATGAAGGATGGAGGATTGGATTCATCTAGTCCTAGTTTACTAAGGAGAACCTCTACATATGATGGGTTAGAAAATGCTAAGGATTGCTGTAAAGTTTTTTCATAAGCGTCTCCGCAGACATCAGACATTTCAGAACTTTTCCTGGAACAAAAAGGATATGCAAGTATCAGAGCCCACAGCAATGCAAAAACGACCATACCCAGACAACAACCAGCTTTTAACCCCTTGGCTGCTAAGCCCTTTCCCACCTGGGTGCTAAGCTGTTTTTCTGCATTTTGGTGCACCTTTCGTTTAAACGCGTTTAGAAGTACATTTCTTGGGAATAAACGATACAAACCATATATTGTTTTTTTCAGCACACCCAGCAGATTCCAAATATACCATTTTTATATGTGTATGTCTGATTAGGTTTGCAAAATAAAGCCAAAAATGGGAAAAAGGTGTATTTTTTCACTTCCCACTCAATAAAAACTAGATTGTAATTTTATTTTTCTAAACTCTAATATCAAAACCTGTGTTGCTAAATATTTGTAGTAGGTAACCGGTCTAAAATAAACAGACATTGAGAACAGTAGACTGTGTTTTTCTAATATTTTATTGCTAAAAGTTCAATTTACTAGACTATCACAAAAGACATCTTTAAATTTAATGTACGGGTGCCATCAATTAAACAGCTCTAGCTGCCCGGGATGTTAAAATATGCCAACAAAACTATATATTTTTAGAAACTACACCCCCAGCCGCAGCAAATGAGGTCTCACTTGTATTTGTATCACAAATCTGACTTGCACAAGAAAATAAGTGAATATCACACTAAATAAAAATTAAAAAAAATAAAATTAAAAGCGACAAGTTCATTTATGTCTTGCGCACTCCAGGTTTGTCCTAGAAACACATGCAGCCCCTCATTTGATGCGCCAAGGGGTGTAGTTTCTGCAAATGTGTACTTTTTGTGCCATAATTTAACTTCTTGCGCGAGCAGTAATGCCACATCAAGGCTTCAACCCTAATTACTGACCATTCACACACCTTTCATATCTCCATTCACTCGCAGAAGCACACACCATACTATCTGTACATTCACTCACAGAAGCACACACACCATTCTTTCCCCTTACAATCCCAAAGAAATGATCGTAAAGGGAGAGAAAAAAAAAATCACTTTTACAGCAAAAATAAGTTTTGCAGTAAAATTGCAAGGCGCTCCAGCGACGAGATGGTTACTCACGTACCTTTCAGGCTAAGCGGCTGATTTTTACTAATATTTACAGGTCATCAGGATTTCAAAAATTTCTTCCCTTTACCATTGGCTAAATTTAACCCCATGATCAAAGGGATCATGGGGTTAAAATTTTGTATCGGCCATTTTTATAAAGGGAATCTGACTTTTCATAGCTATATGATCACTGTGGTAACATTGGCTACCACAGTGATCATTTAGCTAGAATACTTAAACTTTTTTTTTTAAAGTTAAGCTAGTTAATGTTTAAATAATTTAATTTGGGGGTCTCTGGGCAATTTTGATCTTTATTCATCTGCCTTTAGAGACCCCCAAATCATTTTTTTAACTTTTTTTTTACATTTTAATTTTTTTAACTTAAAAGTTTTTATTATTTTTTCACAAGCATTATACCGTTGGAAAGGTGAGGCGATTACCTTTCCAACGGTATATGTTGGGGGTCTGTAGCTGCTTAGATGCCTGAGATACAGGCATCTAAGCAGCATACCCCCATGCCGCTTTAACTGACAATTGTCAGTTGTAAATAAAGTTGCGCGGTGACGTCATCGCGTCATTACGCGCGACGTCACCGGCCGGATCGGGTGGTCCCAGCGATGCCCTTCAACATGATGGGCAGATCGCCGGGATAGGTGGTGATGGGGGTCCACAGACCCCCATCAAGGTAAGATAGTGCTAGCGACGGCATGGTGCCGTCGTTAGCACCTGACTGGGACTGCTAGCGACGGCACCATGCCGTCGTTAGCAGTCAAGAGGTTAAAGGAATAGTATTTTTTAAGAATCTGATCAGGGAAGTAAAATATTCGTTTTGAATAACAGATGCAAAAATAGACAAAATTGGTGCTCCAAAAGGCACTCATACCCCTCAATCTTTTTGTAAAAAAAACAGCGGTTTTCAGGCACTATCCCACTTCTGCAGGCAGTGACAATGGTAGGCCAGCAATGGACCTCCTCAATTGAGCCCATGGACCTATAGAATCATGCAAGGCCTACCATGCAATCACCACTTCAATGTGAATGCATCACACAAGCTACTAGAGTGAAACACCAGGATATGACATCATATGCTGGCGGGGTGTTTCAAGTGATTGTGAGGAGACTTCAAATGGAAGTTAGGTAGACTGTCTTGCTAGCAGTGCTTGGAATTACTATATTAAAGCCGATATTGCATAATGAAAAGGTTGTCACAGAAACAAAGGTAAACTTGTAGTTCCATATTTTTTTTCCTACCTGTAGTATTCAGGCATATCCTCGACACTTATAACTCCCAGCTTAACAGATGACAAATGGCTTGGAAGAGCAGATTTGTGCAAAGACAGTGTCAGCTTTTCATGATAACGGTCAATGTCTTTTACAGCAGCTGATAAAAAATGCAAATTAAAAGTCTTATAGATATTTTGAAGTAGTGGTCTCATTCATATTTTTTTTCTCCCCAATATGTTGACGTCAACTTAATTTCCAAGACAATGTCTAGTATACTTTACCTTGGATTAGGTCACCTATGTGATAATATGATAATGGATCACCATGACCACTTTGAGAAGGCACATCTCTAACGGGACACAAAGCCTATAAAATACATAAAAAAAATAATTATTGAATAAGGTTTATACACACACATTTTAATATATATCTGAAATACATTTAATTTAGAACAAAATGTTTCACAATGTAACACTTATAATTAACAGTATAATTCTTTATTATGTTTTTAAATCCTTACATTTATTTCCAGTGTTGCTATGTCCCTTAAAATACCGCTGCTGATAGACATAAGCACCAAGAAAAAACCAAAATCACGTATGGAAGTTATCTTTCCAATGACAACATCACCACGTTCTATGTCTCGAAAGAACAATTCTCTCTTCTCCTCATTGGCAATCACCATGAACTGCTCCAAGGGGGGCATGACAGCATAATGGCCTGAAATAAATAAATCATATTTGGAAATATTTAAAAAGTCCCATGGGAAAAAACCTTGTAAGATACAGCGCTGTAGGGCTGCAACTAACGATTATTTTCATAATCGATTAGTTGGCCGATTATTTTTTCGATTAATCAATTAATCGGATAAAAAAATGAATGTACATTTTTCATTTATTTAAAATAATTTAATAAACAAATGATGTTAAATACAAACAGCAGAATAAAAAAAAACTTTGATAAAATGCATTTCTTGTCTTTATTTCCCAACCACCCCAATTTATGCACATTTGAGCCCAGACATTGCCACGCTGCCTCCCGGACATGCCACGCTGCCTCCCGGACATTCCATGCCACGCTGCCTCCCACATATGCCACGCTGCCTACCACAGCACTCCACGCTGCCTCCCACATATGCCAC
>VKOC01001305.1:0-107489 GCA_009364415.1 Spea multiplicata | reverse complement strand
TGAATGATTTGAATCTCTGTAAGATTCGGATCCTTGTAAGATCCGGATCCCTGTAAGATTCGAATTATTCGACTCTTCGGATCATTCGACTCTTCGGATCATTCGACTCTTTGAACGACTCTCTGACTCTATGAGTCATCGTTCCTGTGTGAATTAATGAGCTGTAACCTGACCCCAGAGTGCTCTGCAGATGACTCACAGCTCTAGCTCTAGGATCAGGTTACAGCTGCATGATTCACAGACTGAACCGCTACAAACGAGTTCAGTCTAGTGAACCGACTCATCCGGATCACTAAAAAGAACCGGATCAAATGAACGATTCGTTCATGATCCGGACATCACTAAGCCCAAGTTTATTCAAAAGCTTCTTCTTTGTTACACCAGCTCTTGTCTTCTGAGAAAGTGTTCTGTTCCAGAGTAGAAAGTTGCAGCTCTGGAAATCCTCTGTGTCCACACATTGAGGCACTAAGTATAGTCTATTTCAATGTAACAGCACTGATAATAAAAATGTTTGTGTTAGCTAGGAAGATGTAAAAGCTCTTGTCATGTATTTAAGGGCTTGATCACTGAGACCCCTAACATTTTGGTCCTACAACACCTCAACAATGTAAGCTTCTCAAAACAATAAATAATGCTAAGTCAAAACAAGCAGCTCAGCTACTGTTTTTAGCCATTGAAAGTCGTTAACAGTCTCCATCTGGCAGAACTACAAGTGACAAATTCCATTTGGATGCCCAGCATGTCACTGGTACCTTTCCCTGCTCACTGTCCTCTGCTTCATATTAATTACTCTTTTGAAAACTGTGCTTTCATATCTCTTGGTTCTCTTTCCATTTTTTGTGATTAAGGCATTGAGATATCATAATGATCTGACTGTGGCTCAGGTGAACATTTTAACTATTTGCCAACATATAGGCTACATGAGGAAACATCCAGAAAAAAATGTTTACGTTCTGGTTCAAGAGACAGAGATCTAGATCTCTAAGTGTCACCTAACAGCTTTTATGTGTGTGATACCACAGAGTGACAACCTAATATACTCTAAGCTTGCAACAAAAGGCGCCTCTTCACCTTTTGTACTAGTCTTATGTTGGTTCACGTTATAGTGAATTTGTATATTGTTAATGCTAATAATTTTGTGTTCTGCCATTATTGTAATGGTGTTATGAAATGTGCTCAGTATAAAAATGTAATAATACCCTGGTAAGTATTATTCCAGAAAGAAGGTTTAGTTCTCATGCAAGATACTTTCAACATTTAGTGTTGATGGCAATATGTGTGTTTACAATTTGTTGACATTTCTGAGTTTACATAGTAAGTGAGGATTGGCAGATGGACATTCTAGATAGGCAAAGTGGCTTAGAAAGTGACATTACCTCTGAGAGCCATCGATAAATATATGTCAAACACACAGATTGAAAGTTGAAATGTTTTTGTCCTGGCTTCATAGGTATATAAGAGCAAGATAACAATGCCATAAGAGCAAAGGTTGGAATAAGCCAAGGCTGCTTGTTCCCTGAACTCAAGGGAGGGCTGACAAGGGAGGGTGACAGGTACACAATTGTCCCCAGAGCTGCTATGCTTTAAAAGATTTTGGCCACTTGCTTTTTTTGTACTGACTGGGGTACAAAGTAGTATTTATATCCCCTATGTGCTCCTTTTATTGGCTTGGTATAGATTTCTTTCCGTAAATGCATGTTAGACAGGACTGTGTGGTACACATTGAGTGTGTTGTCTGACAGATATGTCTTGGGCTGCATCATTAGGCCACTTGGCTGAATATGGCCACCGGGCCAAATGCTGCTAGCCATCTACTGCCTGTACTACTGCTGGCAGTGCATATTAGAGCACAAGCATTGCTATGGTCCCAAGGCAGTGGTCCTCATATGTTAATGCTCTTGGAAGGGACATCATTTCATGTGCAGTTTATTTTAGTGTTAATATCTGTAAAATTGGTTCAGAAAATTGCATTGATAACAGTAAGATATTTTATTTCCCCCCAGCAAATTGTAAGATTTACTTATCTAAAGCCTAATATTTAATAGAGGAGGCATTGCATGGTTAAAATCCAGAATATTATACAATATTTCTTATATAATCCTACCGTATTCATTGTCCATAACTGTCCTGTATTGACTAGGAAGTTGGCCCACCATGCATGTCAAACAACAGGTACGTTGTATATTTGCATGGTAGATTAAGTAATTTATTAATAATAGACAGTACACAAGAAGTCCTTTAGAGAGCAGTGTTTAATAATAAGTCCAATAGTGTAATTTTAATTTACTGATCTCGAGTCAATTCTTGTGTCTTACTACAGCCTACATAGTCACAAATTCCATTCCTGTTGCTCATGTTTAAATACAGTGAATCACCACAGTCTACAATAATAAAACATCTGATGTTATGGAGTTTGCTGCAATGAAACATTAGGTCTTATCCCAGAAAGACTTGAGATGACTATAATGCATGTATATGAAAATAATGCTATTAACAAGCAGGGGCGTACCTAGGGTATTTGGCGCCTGGGGTGGCTTCCCCCCTCCCCCACACACACACCTTAAAACTGCATAGCTTCTATCGGTAGGGAAACATTGACAGTGGTACAGCATAACTGCTATTATTATATACTGAGGCAAACATTGAAGGTGGTACAGGATAACTGTTATTATATACTGAGGCAACCACTGACGGTGGTACAGCATAACACCTATCACTATATACTGAGGCACAGTATACAACACGGTGGTACAGCATAATAGAGCCCTGCGCGAGACTGCGTTTTTAATCCTGCTCCCGCTGATTTTTTGTCCAATCCTGCCTGCTCCCTCAATGTGTGTGTTCCACTCCTGTCCACTCCCGCAACATGTGTGTCCAATCCCGCCGGCTCCCGCCACATATGTGGTCAATCCTGCCCACCTCCTTACCTGAACTGCAGATTTCCCCCGCAGTCCTGCAAGGCTGCCTTTGTGTTGTTCCTCTTCTCTTGTTACGCCCAGGAACACAGCAGAGTCACGGGAAGTGACATTACTTCACATGACTCTGCTGTGTTCCTGGGCGGAGCAAGAGAGGAGATGCTGTGATGGGGCAGCGCAAAGGCAGCCTTGCGGGACTGTGCGGGATTACCAGGACCTGCAGGTACAGTGTCTGACCACCTGCTCCCGCCTGCAACACCAGCAAGACCGCCCGCAAGTTTTTTGTGTGTGGTTAACACACCAAAATTAGTGTAGTTGTAGTTTATGCTGAATGTTTGTGAATGAGTGTGTGTGTGATAGCATGGATGTGTAAGTGTGTGGGGGGATAGCATGGCATAGGGAGGCTGTAATCACATTCCTATGAAGCCCGAGTTCCAGCATGTACTGGTTGCCTGGGCATGATAGGAGTGTGATTGCTGTTAGCAATAATATATATATATATATATAATTGTTGTTGATTTTTTTGTCCAAGTTACTTAATTACCTAACCAGCTCAACAGGGCCCGTGGTGAATCACATTCATGCCAGCAATATGATTCAGCACGAAGCCCCTAAGAAACAGTAGCGATTCTATAGAGGAGGGGCGAGCGGAAAGGCTGCCTCCCCTGGGCCGGTCTTCAGGGGACTGCCGAGGCAGCTGCACAATTGTGCTCTTCACAACCAGCCCTGCTCATCAGGCGCCCCCATGTGCTGTGCACACCCAGGCACCATCAGTGCTGGTCTGGGATGGAGGTGCCCGATGAGCAGGGCTGGTTGGGGATATCACAATCCCCCCTCTATCCGGCCCAACATTTCTCTTTATCTTCCATCCTGTGGTGGGAATGCAAGGTCTGTCACTCTGCATCAAAAGCTGGTGCATAGTGATGAGGGAGCACTAAAGCAGAGGCCTGGAGGGACAGACCTTGCGCTCCCACTTCTTTACTATATTTAGAGCCAGTTTTCGCCCTTCATTCTCAAACTTGGCTCTGTCACTTGGATTTACCTACTTCAAGCATTTCCTCTAAGATTTTGGAAGTCAACATATTGCTTGCAATAAACATCTGTTAGATGTTGGTGCAAAGAGGAGGGCCCACTTGGATTGAGATTATTATTTTTATTCTTTGAATCATACTCTTCACAAATATAATGATATATGGTATGGTCTCTCTGGTTTGAATATACCAAACCTAATGATCTTTATAGATGGTCCTTTATCAATTCTTAGGACTACACCCCTATGGCTTTAGTCCCCCAGTGACCTTCCTGTTTAATCCGAGAATTAGCTTTTGGGTGCCCTCTTAACGCTGCTGCTGATTGTCTACGTCTTGGTTGTATGGATGTATGAAAGTTGATACTCGCTCTATAAAGAATTTATACGATATCGTGATACCTGATTTTTGTATTTTGTCTGGACTTTCATCACAATTCTATTTATGTATTTTTATATATGAATTAATTTAAAAAATGCTATTAAATGTGATATTTTTTCACTCACACAAAACATTTTCACTCTCTAGAATGGTAAGCAACAATACGGTAGAAAATAATTTCATGCCTTTCTATGGACACTCAATCCTAAAAACAGTAAGAGGATTTCAGTTTCCATAGCAAGAACATATCAGTGTATCCATTTGTGTCAGATAACAATTAAGTGCACCAGTATTTCTGGCAAGGGTTTGGGCATTCAGCGGTAATAAGTTAAACTGCATATTTAAACAGGAATGTGTCCAAGAATGAGTGGGTCGTTGGGGAGTTATGCTACATAGTATGTGAAAGACAGAAAATAAATTAAATCAATAAATTAGAATAAATAAGCTGGATCCGTCACCATCCAAAGGTTGCACATGCTAAGGGGGCCTCAGAATAGTCAATTCTAATACACAGCAAGGAATACACTACATTACATTTATTTACAGAGCACCAGCAGTATCACTATTATAAAAGAGAAACAATGAAGATTAATAAAACCATTACAATTCAAAATACAGTGACAAAAAAAAGTAACTGGGCCATTTGGAAATGCCTGTTTTTCTGCATTATTTGTTCATAAAATGTGATCTACACCAAGTCTCCAGAATAGACACACACAATGTGCGTACGGTAATGATAATCGTTCATGTCTTTATTGAACACATTTATTAAACATTCACAGATACGTTGATAAACTTGTAAATTCATTGTCCCTTTGATGATGGCAAGCTGTCAGCCTAGGATTAGCAAAGCAGGCCAAAATCATGATGCTCCCTCCACCATTAGGATGATGTTTTCATGTTGGTATGCTGTGCCTTATGCCATACATAGTGCCCCATGTTTCAACCTTAGTTTCAGGTTGAAACAGGCTTTCTCCATTTTAATGTTTTGCATATGGTAGACTTATGAACAAAGATGAACAATGATTATTTGAAGCCGTCAGCTCTTACTCTAGGGTTCTTTTTCTACCTCATTGGGCATTCGGCCTTGTGCCCTTGGAGTCAACTTGGTGCCTACTTCTGTCTCTAAAATTATAAACAATTTATCTAACTTTGGAAAGTTGAACACGTAACTTATTTAGAAAACTGTTGTCTTCACACTTAGCAGTGAATTTCTATTACATGTTAGTGTTTTAAGGTTTGATTTCTAAATCAATTGAAATGGTTTAATAACAGCCTCGCTAAACCTTTTTAGTAATACATTTTGCAAAGTTGTTGCTGAGTTAGAAGCTTCGTGTGGTAGGTGGGTATGGTAAATAATTTATTTGGCCTCAAACTTGTTCTAGGTCACTTAGCATCTGTCACATTGTGATCTGGCCATGATCTATGGCATTTTTTCATTTTCCTACTAATATCGAGAGCCTAGCATAACGGCAGACCAGCTGGCCTTGGCCGCGGACAGCTTAAAACATTGGACCAATGGAAAATTATTCAGAATAAATAAAGCTATAACTAGTTTCTGGAATGCACTAAATTTGAGCTTGCTGAACGCTTAGTGCTAAATTATCAGTAAGACATAATGATAGGCTGGTCTTATAAGTATTATGAGAGCAGCACTTTCAATCCTGTTTCATTGCTATCTTTTACAATTTATGTGGAACAGAGGACATAAAACTCCATTCTAAGATAACACCTATAAACATGGGATCTTTTGAGGTACAAAAGAATGAAAAAGAGGCACTGTTAACGCAGGTGGCTGAGGTTCAAGGTAATGAAGGCAAAAGGTCAGTAATCCAGCACGCCAACATTTCCAACCCAGCCCTGAAGGTACACCAAGACAGGTTTTAGTTGTAACCACATTCTCGAATAGGGAGATTCATAAAACCTGGACTGTTCGTGTGCCTGGAGGACTCGATTGGGAACCACCGCAGAGGAAAAGGAGGGCTTAGGGGAGGTACAATGGTGTTAAGTATCTGAGAAGCGCAGAACATTTGGACATTGGTGAGAAGTGCTGAGGTTTGTTATATAGTCCTCTTCTGGAAGCTGTACCTACAGTAGATGGACGTACCCAGGAAGTGGTGGAATTGTCTTGTATATTGCTAAACTGGGAGTTATTCTGGCATATTGCAATCCATAGCAAAAAAATAATGTGCATATACCTGGCTGCTTATCTATTCCTGTACAGTTTTATGCTTTCATTCAGTTATGGTGTAGTAGCACAATTACACGAAGTAAAACTACTTTGTCTCTTTTTGTATTTATGAGAAAGGGGTAAAGGACAGACTGGATGGCGCCCTTGTCAGGTGTTGAATTTAAGTTTTAAGGGTTTTTTTTCTCTGCAATTTTCTCTGCATTTTAACATGCCCACAGTGTATGCAAAGGGAAAAAAAGTATTTTGAAAGAAAATTAATTTCCTTTTTATAGCAGCCGGATTTTCAAATCAAGCTCCCTGAGGCGATAGAAATCGTGAAATTGTAAAGTAGTTAATATCGCCTGAATTATAAGAAAAAAAAAAATCAAAGAACGAAAAAGTTTCTTCTTTTTTTTTTAGCTTTTGTGAGCAAAACAATCAGATAACCAGTGAATTGTAAGTTAAATGACACCTGTTCAAAAAACATGGCAGACTACTGTCCCTTAATATACTGTACAAAATATACAAAAGAGGCAGCAAAAATGGCTAGATACATGTGTTTTTGTGGTATTGTTCTGTATAGAAGGTAGAAAGTGAATTAAATGTTAATTAAACTATCACATTAGACTAACCATGATAGGAAAAAAAAGAACTGCAGTGACATACAATTAATGCAGATGAGGTATTAGCAGTTAGAAGTGTGCGGCATTCTTAATATTTGCTGTGCATGTACCGGTGTAAAGGTATAGTCTCATTCATGTTCTATCAGAGTCTACACGCGGTTTTACAGTTGTGCTACTAAGCTGTATTAAGTCTTAGCATGCACTGTAGTTGTGTTGTAACACAGGATATATACTTCCATTTAATATATGAATGTAATTTCCATGTGAGCACTGAAGTGAGTAGCATGTCAAAATCACCTGTCCTTTGTAGCATCGTTCACTAAAGAAGTGCAAACTGCCACTGGAAGCAACTTCAACACAAGCAATGTGCATCTGAAGGCTCATGAAATTTTCTTGGCTGAACAGCTGCAAGACGAAGATCGCTATGTGCAATGCCAAGTGGAGTGGTATATAGGGTGATCGGATTGCCCAGGACAGTCCCGCAATGGTACTTGAAGTTCCGGGCAGCATCAAGCCGGGACAATGCCTTTTCCCGGAATGAGGAGTCTTAATGGAGGTTTGAGCCAATCAGGAGCCTCTCCTGATAGGCTGAGACCTCCACTAAGACTCCTTACACCAAGCTCAGAGTAAGCTGCAGCCAGCACCAGGTATGAGTGTTTGACTGTGTGTGTAACTGTTTTTGTCAGTTTGTCACAGTGTTTGTGTGACTGTGTTTGTCACTTTGTCACTGTGTTTGTCTGTTACTGTGTCTGTGTGTAATGTCTGGTAATAGAGGAGTTAATTCTCTGAATCTACTCATGCCTGGTATTAGAGGGGTTAACATTCTATATCTACACGTTTGTAATGAGTGTATGTATATTATTAAATCTAAATATTAAAGGCTTCTTAATAATTAATATATAATAGTATATGTGAATCAGGGTGTATGAGATATATATATATATATTTATTACACCTGTGTGTGTGTGATCTCATCTGCTCCATAGTGTGTCCCTGAATGGCAGAAAACATGTAGTCACCCTAGTGGTATAAGGCACACAGCCACTAGACTCTGGAGCGGGGAAAACATTCTCTGGAGTAATGGATATAGCTGAAAGTCTTATAGATTAATCTGGGTTTGGAGGATGCAAGGAGAACCCTACCAACCAGTGGCTGCGGTAAAGTTTGGTGAAGAAGGGATGATGGTCGGGGCTGCAAAATCTTGTGAAAAGCCTTCCCAGAAGAGTGGAGGGTTTTATAGCTGCAAAGTAGTGCCCAACTCCATATTAATCCCCACGGTTTATGTATTAACTAATAGTCATAAAATTACATTTCACCTATCCGCGTACTTAACAGTATGGAGAAAACATTGACAAAACCTGCCAATCTTGTTTTTCTTCCGTTTTCTCACATTCCCATGGTTCTTTGGCAGAACAGCATGACCCATTGAACAATAATGAATGCTTTATATCACACGTATGGATAACCTGCATGACAGAGCATCTTCCCCTCTGGCTGCAAAAATAACTATCAATTTATCCCTGAGTACGGGTTGAAGATCAACTAAAGTAGAAACAAAGCTGCAATTCTCATCAACCTTATCCTCAAAGGCAAAGATGTCTTGTAAGCATATACCCTCAGGGTCTTAAAATAAAAGATTCACTGTCTATAACTCCACGTACTAAAGAAACCAAAACCCCAAACACAAATTTCTTTTTAGAGGATAAACCTAAAAAAAATCTCTTTTAGCAAGGCGCATATACATAAAAAAAGCTTAAAAAATGTTAAACTTATAAACGGTTTTCAGTTTTCCCTTGAATGATTTCATCCTAATATGAATATCCAAATGTCCTTTGTTGCCTTGTGATAATGCTCTTCCTTCCCTTTGTGTCAGAGAGCTTTCACTTCTGCCCTAATATACCCAGAAGTCACCTTAATCACCTTCTCCATGTGTTTTCACGTTGTTATAGAAACTAATACAAACACTAAAGGCCACACTTTACAAAACTTTACCTTTTTGGCATTTCCCAAACCCAGACTCACCCAGACTCACCAAACTGAGAAGCGTGATCGTCACTCAACAGAACATGTTTCCACTGCCCACGAGTCCAGTGGCAGCGTGCTTTACACCACTCGAGAAAACCTGGGTGAAACTAGAAACCACGGGGCCCTGGAGCGAAAATTGCCCTGGAGCCCCCCAACTTCAACAGCTGGTCTGTGTTATCATTGCCCCTTCCCTCCCTTCCATCATATACAAATATGTAAACACACTTACATAAATTACACACTTACTCATCCTCACAAACACTCCTGTGCACATTCATTCTAACACACACTCCCTCTCACCCCCACTTACACATACAAGCTCTCACACACCTATACATCCATGCTCACATACATACATAAGCATAACCCCCCCCGTTACCTCACCGCTTCATCAGCTTCCTGTCCATCTGCTCTCACACTGTGGGCCCCTCTGTTGCACCGCAGGTTCACGTAACACATCGCAGCTGTAGTTAGGCCACTGGATCTGATGCTTGGCATTGTACTTGGTGATGTGAAGCTTGCATGAAGCCCCCGCCACACCGTTTTTGGGCTGATATTAAGGCCAGTAAAGTTTGGAACTCTTCAGCTATAGAATCAGTAAAGCATTGGTGACTTTTGTGCACCATGCACCTCAGCACTCGGTATCCTCACTGTGACTTTACGTGGTCTTCTGCTTCATGGCTGAGTTGCTGCTGTTCCTAAACGCTTCCACTTTCCAATAATACCACTTACAGTTGACTGTGGGGTATCTAGCAGAGATTAAATTTCACAAACTGACTTATTGCAAAGGTGGCCTCACAGTACCACGCTTGAATTCACTGAGCTCTTCAGTAATTCAGTAAATTAAACAAGTTAATACCATTTGTAGACAAAGGAAGGGATTATTACCCAGTATTTGTTTTACTTAACATAAGACGTTACAGAATAAATGTGTCCTGCAGTTTCTTGTTTTGTTTGATATGGAGTGATATCAATTATTGTCTACTGGCTATAATTCAGAGCGAGAAAAGGAAATCCCTAAAGTTTGTTACAAAACACTCACCTTTAGGTTCTGGTGACCAGTGTGATAAGACAGTCATGGAAGACATGCTTTCTTGGGATAATATAGGTAATCTCAAAGGTGTGACATCCTAATGAGAGTCTTCTAACTTTTTGTATACTTGATTTAATATTCTTGTTCATCCGTCATTATCAGATCATGACATATGGATAACTAAATGCCTGGCTCAAGGAGTAACTTACTAGAGTTTCTAATAAAATCGTCTGACTTTATTTGCACACAATATTTTAAGTAGCACATCAAGATTTCTGAATACAAAAGTTCTTGATAGCTCCACCTGAGACAATGAAGGAGGCAGAGTTTTTTTTTCTTTAATTTTCTGGTGAAATTACTGGCGTGGGAGAGTGGATCTCCCATGGATTTGAAATGAAAAGTCATTATAGAAAGCAGTCTGCTGAAGAACACATACTATAACATTATGACTTCAAGAGCCGGCATGTTTTAGATGTAAGCATCTAAAAATCATTTAAGTCTCTGCAGGGCTGTCTTAGGCTTTCAAAACCTAAGTGGTTTTCACTCAACAGATTATCTCATCTCTCTATGAAGTACTATTGTTCAATATAATAGTAATAAGTGAGCAGTATAATTAGTCTTTTTGGCTTCTTTTGATAAAAAAACAACCCAAAATTATGTACACTATTAAATAAAAGTGTTGGAACCAACAGACCCATATTGTTTGAGGGCTCTTTATATCCCACTGGTTCCTTATTAACTTTTTGTACATTTTGGTTTCTCAGAGCATTTTAGAATACAAAAGGCATTTGACTGTAACCCTTTCAAAACCACAAATAAATTTAATAGTTTGCAAAATCTAACCCAAATTATCACATTTCTGTAAATATGGACTGCATTTTGTTTTAGGTCCCTAACAATAGTTCTTTTTCTGTTTACAACAAAGGAGACACAGGGTAAGTCTTTAGGTAAGAAGTAAAAGCCATTGTGCCTCAAGAGGTCCTGCAAAATAACATGAGTTAAAAAAATAAAAACCAAAAACAGGATAAAAGTAGATGGGTTTATACTGTTGGAACTGGAGTGTAGTATTAGCTATCAATTAACAAGAAGTTAAACGGACCTTAGAAACTGGTTGACACAATAAATAAAAGTAATGGAATCATTGTTATATTGAAGATGGAAGACATTATGCATGTCTACAAAATAGATAAACCTATGTAGGGCCAGTGTGAAGAATCCTCAGTGTGGTGGCATTCACAGGCAGAATGCAGATTTGGCAAAGATTTGTGCCGATTTTATTTCCCCCTTCTGCATTAACATAGGAAAGCACTTCACCTTTTATTTGATTTCTTTTGCATGTTTATCACCTATAATGCAGGGGATATTTTATGAAGATTTCTATGACCGCAGTCTAATACAAATAAATTGTATCTGTATCTTGTCTGTATACAAACCATTTTTTATTATCATTAAATGCCATGGGCTTGAGTGTCCTAGTAACGGTAACATGATTATGCTGGTGCCTTCTTTCGAAAAGCTGTTGGCTTTATTACAATTCCTGTCTTGCTGAACTTCTTTTACAATTCTTCCACTACAAGAAAAATTGAGTTATATACAATTGCTCTGAGTCACAAAATGTTTCTTACGATTTTCAGAGCAGCAGCCACAGGAATTATTGCAAAATGCCTTGAAAGTGACCTCAATTGGTACACTGTCCAAATAATTCTACAGGGACACTTTGACCTATTTCTAAAGGTAAACATCAACTTCCCGATTCTGTCCAAAAGTATAACTTCATGTAACGATTTAGAAGTGAAAAAAAAAAATAACCGAAAACAATTTTGGGAAAAAAATAAAAAAATACATATAGTACTGTTGATCCAGCTAAATGGTGGGCAATAAAGCCATGTTGGGATAGGGCATGCCAACATTGGGGTACACTGACATAGTGGCTGGCTGAATGATATATGCCCGCATAGTGTGATGGAATGCACAATATTTATATATAAAGATTGGTGGTTTAAAATAGTACTTAATTCACATTAAGTTGCCTCTTTAGGGATTTGTGGGTTAACTTTTTCGTCATTGCTTAATACCTGTGTTTGTAGAAACAAACATCCGAACAGATCCTTTACCCTTTAGTCAAACACTAACATGATCAAGTCCAATATCATGCTTAAGGCAAAGGTAGTTTTTCACATTCTCCCAGCTCATTAAACATAAATGTCAACTGCACAGGTTATGTTTCACGGTCATTCGTCATCTGTCCTTCTAAATGCCCCATAGACATTGGTGACCAAATTTACATGTAAACAGTAGTTACGTTATTGGCGTAGAACTCTGCTGCAAACTCAGTCTTTACTAACTTTTACATTTGTCTTATGATCTTTTCTTCAAAAGCAAAGAAAAAACATGGCAGATCACGTCACTTTTCCTGTACTCTGCCCGGTTCGGTCGCCGATTGCCGTTTGTAAGGATAAGGGGTATAGTTAATCCCCTTTAATCTCATTTTTGAAAACTGAAAAGTAATTAGCAGTTACAGTGCAAGCACGTGTTCACATAAAGATTTGCTCAGACAACGCTTAGTTTTGCAGTGGGGAAAAGAAAGTTATTTTTGGTTATGTAAAATTCACCAGAATCTGTTTAAAAAGTCTCTTTGGGTTTGTATAATTATGTTTTCACTGTTATCAGAAATATTCTCAGTTCTCACAGTTTAACTAGTTTTTGGAAAGACCAGCGTTGGGAATGATTACCATAGATGGCATGTAAAGTTCCTCTGTATTTGAGAAGTTAAAGGGACAATTTAGGGTCCCTGATAGATAGAAAATGTATGTTAAAGTACATTTGCCATAATGGATGGAACCATGAATTCTGCTCTCTACCAGAAAACCTTGAATGAGAATATCTGGCCATCAGTTTGGGAGCAAAAGCACAGTTGGGTTAGGCAGCAGGACAATAATTTGAAGCACACATACAAGGCCACCTCTGAGTAACTCAAAAGTCAGTCTTGACTTACATCTGATTGAGATGTTGTGGCATGACCTTAAAAAGGTTTTGATTAACTCTTTGCCTTCAATAAAATAAATATTTAAAAGCAATTTACTCATGTTTTTGTTTAAAATTAGTTAGTTATGATTGTACTTTTCTCACCACAGCGATGGGAGGTAAGTGTCCAAGAAACTTAAAGGACAGCATTAAACTCCCTCAAACATTTTGTACTATACTGCATATTTGTTGAATCTAATCATGTACAGTTTCTTAAAAGAAAAACTGAATTACTCACTATACTAAGATTTACAGAATAGAAAGAGAAACTCAAGAGTCTACAAAAATGAATTTGTTTTATTAATTGAAAAGAAAATCTTTTTTGCCGGTCAAATATGAAATAGAATATACAAAAACTTTACATTAGTCCTCTTAATTGAATAAAATCCTATATGAAGATATTCTCTGTCTAGAACACAGTAAATTAAGAAAGCTCCCTGTGGCAGTACAGAACACTGAGCTACAACACGAGCTGACAGAGGCAAGGTTAAAAATGTACACACAGCTTTTCTAAACCAAACTAGCACACAACGGAACACGTAAAAAACATTTAAGTCGTTGTTGTCTGTTAGAAGCAAGTTTCCAATGTGTCGTATAACATTCACTGCATCTATACAAATATATTTTTCTTTTAAAAACGTCTTGTGTCTGATAAATGTGGAAAGCACGCAATTATTGGATTTCGTACATAAGCTTCTGCCCGGGGATGGACAGGAAACCTCCACCACTGAGGTGCAAAAAAAAAAAAAAAAGAGCCAAAGTAATAATAATTAAAAAAAAAATTATAAAAATACAGACTTTCCTATTATACGATACTCAGAAAAAGAGCATAAACATGTCTTTGGCATGGGATAACTTCCAACTAATACTTTTTTTTCTCCATTTCTTAAAAATCACAACTGAACCAAACCAATAGAAAAAAGAAATAATCAAGTGTGTAACGCTTACTTAAAAAGACTAACTCAAAATGTGTAAAAACAAGTTAAATCCACCAAATATACATATATTTTTCTGAAGAAAAAAAAACACAGAAAAGGAAAGTGAGATTATACACTCAAAGTGGCAAGAGTTCAGTTTTGTCTGCATGTTCATGAAGAAGGATTAATTTGTCCTCTAGTGGTTTGACTATTACATGAAATCGCTTAGCTCTGCTTCAATTGCTGCTGCCATTTCATCAGCCTCAGAGCTGCTTCCCTCCTCATCCTCATTGCTAGAGTCGCTGGCATCTTCCTCCTCATCCAGTTTTCTCTTCTGACCTCTGGAGAAAACAGAAAGGGTGAACTAATTGAGTTTTTATATACTGTATAAAAAAAAAGCCCTGATGTCATAATAAACTACAGATGATCGCATTACCCACACCCTATTCTCTGTGTACAAAACACTCAATTTCCTTTTTTTTGCTGAAAAACTATATTAAATAAGACATTTTCAAGGTTCAATTGCAAATAAAAACCCCAAAACAACCACTCTTCTTCGTAAGTAATATAAGCATGTTTACAAACATTTTTAGACCATGTTCAGACCAGCAGAGGTCCTCAGGATGACACTAGGAGTATGAAACTGAAGGTATCTCAGACAAAGATATTTTTGACAATTGCATATATCAAAGCAGAAAGTTGGACTTTATAGTTCTACTGTTAATTAGAAACTCCATTGCTGCTTATAGAAATTACAGATCAGGGCTGCTGAACTCCAGTCCTTGAGGGCCACAAAATAGGCAATTAACTTTGTGCATCTTTGCCTGAAAACAATTACGGTAGCTTAATAAATGTTTAATTGATATATCTGTGCTCAAGTTTAGGGATGTGCTGCTCTCGAGGACTGGACTTATGCAGCACTGCTAAAAATAAACCTCTTGCTCCAACCAATTAAGGAATCCACTCATGAGAAAGCTTTTTGATATTTGATGGTCACAAACAGATCTGTGGGTCATCCAGCTTAACCAATTTAGTATTTTGGATAATGCAATTATATATTTTGTTGTCAAGTTCTCTGTTAGGGCACAATTTATTACAGGAGCTACTAAAACTATTTTGGAAGCCACAGCACATTGTGTCAGGTATCTCAATAAAAGGAAAATGTCAATTGACAGCCTGGCCAACCCCTTCTAGTTGGGGTCTAAACTTATGGTCCCAAGCTCAGCGATCTAATGTAAGAGTGCTCAAAGTAAGCCTTTTCACATTATGGGGATTTAAATTCCTGAACTTTCGGGCGATGCCCTGACAGTCACGGAGATCTAAAGGGGTCCGTAGAGAACATGATTGGGTCTCCCGTGCAGGTTCTTCTGCTCCTGATCACACTTGTAAATGTGATCAGGAAAGCAGAGCTGTGCAGCTCTGCCACATCACCGTGTTAAAGAGAGAATGATTGCTGCAGGATGTGGGCCAGGCTGTCACAGGAGCCTGCGGGAGTATGAGAGGAGAGAGAGAAACAGAAGTTTCTCCTTCTACAGAAATAAAAACAAGAAGTACAGTGCCATATGAGCAAAGTTAACTTTGGTACCACAGGTGAAACCCTTCTAGTGACAAGGATTTCCTGTTTCAAGAGATTCATGGGGTCCTGAAAAGACCCTCAATATGGGATCTCTAGCTTCAGAGAAAGGTGCACAAAAAATAAAATTAAAAAAAAATCTATAAACATATTTAAACTTTTAAAATAGTAAAATATATAAAAGATCATCTTTTCCACCCTGTACACATTCCCTTAAAAAATAAAAAATGATGCACCTCAACGTATGCACATGGGGCATTGAGGAACTTGGGGGATGCTACTGGACAAAAATTAGAGGGTATTTTTTCGCAGTTGCACATGTGCCGTGCAAGAAGTCTAGGCTATATAGCAATACATATGTAAAACAAACTGACCCTATTCCCTGGGTTGTCTCCTATTTTTAAATGTATAGTTTCAAAGAGGTATTGGATTTGGGGCCACTTGAGGGTTCCAAATAGGACATGGGTCCTGTAAAACTACTGTCAAAATTTCAACTTTGAAAACCAATGTGTGCATGTTCCAATTTTGACACTGTAGCTTTCCCAAAAAATTGCTGTACCCAGGGGATGTTGCTGAACACAAATGTGTTTTATTTCCTGCAGTTGGACAGATCCTGCTCAAGAAATCCGAAGTGGAAACGCAAAATTTAAAAAGCAAAATTATATTTCTACAACCCAATTTGAATGGGATTGGTGAGAACACTTTTTGCTCTGTTACTGCCAAAATAAATGCTATATGATTATACTTTGGGTTTTTATTTCTCATTTACACAAGGTGAGTACAGTTTGTAAGTGGTAAAACATAAAACAAAAACCAAAAACAAATTTGGTTTGGATCTAGGAGCCAGATTTTTTTCTTGCCCAATAATGTTTTGATCTTCATGTATTACTCAACCTGGCGCCCAGGGTTTGTTGAGCCTGTCTTGAAAGGGGGGGGGGGAAAGCGTTAAAAATAAATACCACTTTTGGGGATAACAGGACTTTCTCTGTTTTTACATGCAGATGTAGAGAAAATGAAAAACTACATAGATACTGAGCTAATCTTTTACATGGTATCTTAGAGGTTTTATCAACTACATGAATAGACAATCCCATGGATCTGGATGCCTTACTTGCGTGCTTGGAGCACCAATTACTAAACTCATTCTCTTCAGGGGAACACCTCATGCAGAACCACTGCAGAAGACTTTTGGTCTTTTAGTCTAGCCTGTAAAGCCAATGCGTCTAGTTTTTTTAAGTATAACAAACATCAAAAATCAAAATACAGATTTAATTATACAATGCCGACAATTACATAGAAAAACAGGGATTTGGTATTTACTATATCAAAAGACTGAAATCTGAAGCGGCAGCTGTAATGAAACAGGAAAAGTTGTATCAGTAGGGAACAAAAAGTTGTCCTAATGTCACTTTATAGATCACTGACAAAACCTTATCTGAAATACTGTGTATAATTCAAAAGGACCATTAAAATGGTACATAGTCCTAAGAAAACAGAAAGAAATAGCTAGAAAACATTAAGTACACACTAGAAAAGTGAAGGGGGAGGGGGGACATTTTTATAACGCGCCAGCAGATCCCACAACAAAGGGACATTTAAAACTTAAATATATAAAATGAACACCAGTAATTATGTTTATTATTCCACCTTTCCCATTGTCCATTCCACCACCATCACTTCTGACCTACAAAGCGTTACCCGTGACTCTGACATTTTCCTTTGTTGGTCAGTTTTTCACCTCGATGCCTAAAACCACTGCCTGAAAACATTATATTTTTAACTACCATTGTTAATTTTAACCCCTTTAGTTACGGGAATGCAGAAAATATACAACAGAGTCAGAATGCTGCATCACTGCATGTAGTTATAGTTGTGTCGCTCATAATGGTGTGTTCACCTAAATGCCCAAGAGGATTGAAATACTGCCTGTAATGGGGATGTAGTAAGAGACACAAATCTTATCTATCCAAGGTGGTTTACATTATTTTCTTTTAATTAATACAAACCTACATTTAGAATTCATTACAGAGAGACTGCTCGAAGCAAGATGCTGGCCATTAATGCAATAATCACCAATCTAATTAACATTTTCGGGGGGAGGCCAATTATTCAGCTCACTGCTCCTAGCCAGCCGTCCGTTGTCTTAGTAAGTCAAACTTTTTATGCCCTGTGCTTTTAAAAACTCACTTATTTGTATTAAACATTCATAAGACGAGTTCCCCCGAAATTGGCGAAACTGCCAATTACAAAGTGCATGCATATAAAATACTTATATACTGATATATATATATATATAATATATATATATATATAGTTTAATGCAATCTTTACTTACTTCACAACCAACACATACTTGGCAACTGTGAAAAGTATGGGTATGTAGGAACGCCTAGGTTTGCATATTCAACGTTTTTTTGCAGAACTTTTTTGTGAATCTCTTGAGGTTGAACAATGTTAAATGAGAATTTAGATGATGCATCAATCCTCTAACTTTTTCATTTAGTTTTATTTTAACTGTGAGATTTTTTTCAACTTCTATATTAGCGCAGTTTAGATCTGTCTTTCCCCCAATGTGTTTTGTATGACTAATGGCATTGCGAGGAATCCAGAAGGTACATTTATTGCTGCTCTTGAATAAAATATTACTGACACTGCATGTATTCGCTGTGGACGGTCCAGACATCGTGTTGATGAGCCTTTTACAATGTCTGGACATCTGGACTGTAAGGCTGAACAAATAGTAGCCTATAGTTTTAATTGCTGTAAAAACCTAGGCACCAACTCTTGGAAGATGTGCAAATGATCCATTATTTAAGGCCTATAAATGGACAAAAGGATACAAATACAGATAATGACTGCAGAAAAACAAATTGGTCCATTTAGTCTGCCCCATTTGAACAACTTTTTAATCATTCTTTAAGAAAGTTGGGTAGGTCTATAAATGAAATTATTTTACTGGGTTTGCTGCACTGGAGGTCTACGCCATATAACCCCTACTCGTTGTGTAAAGTAGAAAGTTCTTGCACTGCTCTTTAGTCTTCTACCATCTAACTTTAAATCAAACCCTACGGTTCAGACACTCATCTCTACTGAAAATGCTCCTCTTGAGCTTTTTTTAAGGCCAAAACATATTTGAATCTTTTATTGTTGCTCCTTTCTATTGTATACAAGTATTTCCTGGAACATTTTGTTAGACCATGTATCATTTGATAAAGATTATTTTGCTTTATTTCACATATATACATAGACAGGGAAAAAGTCAAGTCTCCACTCCGCTGATTGCTTTCTTACAGGAGTAAAACCTGTTGGGACCGTGTTAATAGTACATCTGGTGGGTACACCTCCTTCACAGGCTAATATGCCACCTAGAGAGAAGGTGACAAACTCTTCTTTAATGAGAGCATGTTGAAAACTAACGAAATTGCAATCTACAGGATAAAATATATTAACTACCTCAACTACAGGCCAAGAAACCAGTAATTAGCATCACAGAGTATCCATATGGTCCTGGATGGTGTTCACCCCCACACAGTGATTATGTAGACTATACAAGTTATCACAAGGCGTATATCAGTAAATCATTGATACAACACCCCTTTCTTCAAATCTATCATACGCAGACACAGAGTGAACCTGCCACATACGGAGAAAAATGGTCTTATCAGTGACCATAGGAAAGGCCCAACACAAAGCTGGGTTATATATTATTAAATTTATGATTTGATTTTTATTATATTGCATGCAGCTTTACAGATTTACCGATGTCTGATGATTATTATTATTGCCTTTCTTTCGGTTTACGAGAAGCTCTTGGAAGATTTCTGGAGAAAAGTTAAACATTTCCTGTTGACTAATTTGTTACACAAAACGGACCTTTGCACCGCTAAATACAGTTGTTCTAGCAAATAACTCTAACCATAGCCTTTCACACTGCTACCTGTCCAGAACAAGTCCTGATTTCTTCATTAGTTCAATGAATTAGAGAGTTATACACTGGTAATTGCAAGAGGGTGAAGTCAAAACGACAAAAGCATTTCAGCAGATGGTATATAATTAAATATAATTGCATGAAAATGTTCTTCATATGATAACTTTTCAGTGGAAAAAGTACAAATTATTAATGTATCATTACTTCCAGCAGGTTGTTTCCTTAGCAAAGGCCAAGATTATCTCACCAGAATGAAAGGAGGGAAGAAAAAAAAATCAATGGTTACTCAAACTTCACAACATCACATATATATTTATTCAAAGGAACCATATGCGACACGCTAAATAGCTGTGCAGCCAAAGTGAGTTGTACTTCAAGCGGATAAACCACTTTCCCCAAACCACTACACTAAACAGACTATATATATATATATATATATAGCATGGTGGACAGCCATCAATCGGCTTTCAGGTCTGCATGATTATTCCTCCTCCTCCTCCTCATTAAGGTATCTCCGCCATGTTTATGTGGCCCACTCTTTGTAATGGTGAAGGGAAGGGGAAAATAACCACCATTTTGCCTGAAATCAACAAAGGCTGTTCCAACTTTGAAAATCCTTTCGTGCTTATGGCGAGTTGGTTACATCTTCATACTATTGATGGTTGACTCTCCATACATTGGTGTTCTGCCCAATTCACAAAAGGTTGGATTAGAAATATTTTTAGCAAATTATATATATATATAATTATATTATCTGAAGCAATTAACCACAAAGCCATCATGGGCAGTGTAAACTGACTAATGATTTTAGTGTTTAATGTTGACTTTGTCAATTCTTTAATGGATATAAATACGGTAGTGTATTTAATGGCTTTAGCTGATTTCCTCCTGCTACTGTGGGCAAAGTGAAAATTAGCTATTCTGCTTATACCTTTTTAGACAATAAAAGAAGACCTGGGGTAAAAAAGAAAACAACCCTCCCTCCCCTCCAAAAAAAAACGATTTCACACTTGCATTCCCAATTTGAATTAATCTATATTTAAACCTATGCAATTCCAGTCGTCATAAATTAGAAAGCAAGACCTATCCACTAAGATTCCACAGGTTTTTATTTAAAAAGCAATTCATTTCGGGCATTTTACTGAGCCATAATTAAACCCTTAGAAAAGATTCAAAAAAACAAAACACACCACAGATCTTAAAATTATTTTTTTTCTTTATCTTAAAACAACATTTCTACTTCCAAATGGAACATTTATGATTTTAACCGTGAATTAAATATTAATCTCTGCACTTAACATTATGAATATTGAATAGGACGCCAAATAAACATTTCCATGAGTTGCATCAGTTTACAGATCAGTGGTCAGCATTTCCAAATTCTTTGCAAATATGATTTAAAAAGAGACAATGTAATGCCCCAGAAAGACCCACCAACCAGGAACGCATTGGCTTTAAGCCGTCAATCACTGGAAGGGATATGACCCCATTAAAACCAGATTGTGAATCTTACGTAGGGAAGTACTGGAGCTGGCTGGTAGGGAGCACACTGTGCATGGCCCTATATATGCAATAAAGAAATAATAAAAGACAGGCGCGGAAGTAGAACCAAAACGACTTTCGTTTCCTTTTGATGTACCCTGTATACCTGTGCAAAGAGGTTTATTCATTAAAGCAGAAGTGGTGGCAACGTTGGCGATTGTTATCGTTTCAATTCACATAACACATTGTGGTGCACCATTCCTGGTAAGCTGTTCCTAGAGGACTGGCTACGCTGAACGTGCATAAGGCATAGTTCATGCATTTAGTTATGCATATTTCAGGGCTGGCAAAGCTCTTCTTGAAGAAGAAGCTCACCGAGGTTAGACTGTAGTGAATAAACTAAAAAGCGATTAGCTTAAGGCTGATGTGGGTAAAAAACACATTATATATATATATATGTATGTATGTATGTATATATTATCCGGTGAAGCCAATCAATAAGATAAACCACCAGCCATAAAAAAAATCCACCCACCCTTGATCCAATAGTTTGATCCAATAACTACCTAGTCTTAATACAGCTGATGAAAGCAAAGTAATGGATTTCTTCAAGCCTGAAAAACTGAAGCTCCAGGTAAGCGTACAAGAAGCATACACCCGGACTAGGTAAGTGATGATGAAATCAAACCGCTGTACCATTTGTCAAAGTGATAGAAGACTGAAAAGGGCACAACTACCTCTCCAATGCCTTCGCATGGCAGCCTCTAATGTAGACAGTGTCTGGTATTTTACAGATAATTAGGACATACATATGAGAAGATGGCAATGTCCCTTTTTAGTACAGAAGCCTTTTCAAAGTTCTCAAACAAAAGCTTTGGCCACTTGCACAAGACAGCATCTGTAGATTTCTGCAGGTTTAAGATGTTCCAAAAAAAAAAAAAAAAAAATCATAATTTTTTTATACCATGACACACTGGGCTACTTTTGCTACCATTTAAAACCCAGCAGGTAGAGGAGCAAGAACTGGAAACACGAGGTGGTTTAGGGTCTTCTTCATTACCGCAATGACATCCACAAAAAATGAAAAGTGCAGGGCAGTCTGGGACTTTCTAAACTTCCCAAGTCAAAACTAAAAGCTACTTCAAAAAAAGAACATTAATGATCTCATTCTCTAACCTATTATGCTCAGCAGTTTTTATCCGTTTCTGTTCCCCACTAAAAATGCAATTTTGTTGAACAAAAAGTCTTATTCACCAGCAGTTATAGCTAAACCATTACATGTACAGACATAGCTATTCAAACATACAATACTTACCGTGAGAAAAACCTACCCACATTATGGTTTTGTAGACATGAAGAAGCAGGAGCGACGAAAATTACTCTCAGGAGCTACTACTATTACAGAAGAGGAGATCTATCCAGAAAGGAGGAAAATGATACAATATTCCTTGGGATTTGTCAAAGTAGACAAGAGAGACCACAGAAATACTACAGGATATAAACCTTAACACACAAACATGTCCTATGAAGGTGTTCTTTATTAAACCTTGCTTTATATAAAGAACATTACCCAGGACATCAATAAGCCTGCTCTGACATGATGTACACTCCAGTCTGTAATCCTGATGTAAACCTTTGTTAAAAATATTCAAAAAATTAATCTTGGAAAAAAGTCAACTGTCAAAAAATACAAGATTATGATTTCTACCTGAGCTGAAGCAGAATGCATTCTTAGAGCTTGGAATATTAACTGCGAAAAATGTCACTAACCAATGCCGTGTGCTTGCCTATTTATTAAAAGATTAATCACAGGCGGATGTGGCGGTTAGACATGTGCGCATAAATCGCCAACGCTCATCTATTTGATTCCGCATTGTGTGCAGTCAAGTAGTCATCGGCGGAAACGAGAGCCATCAATATGATGGAGAACACGAGGTTGTCATCATTTGCTTTATCTTGCGTGCATCAGTGTGCAAGCTGCAAATCAATCATACTTTACAAGACTTAAAACTTTGCCTCTATGACTGGTACATCAGTCTTTATTTTAAGCGCTTAATTGAAATGTACACTAAGTCCTCTTTGCAACTCCTTAGTTTGGCAAGAATACCCCCAGGGTCCAAGGCAAACAGAGGCCACAGAAAGGCTCCTAAAAGAAGCTATTTAGTAACGTGTAATCATTTTGTCCGGTTACTGGGACATTTCATTGCATTACCATACATTTTCAGAAATTTCCCATTACAATGTCATGGTGTTTGGGATGCCTCTCGCTACTTTCATTGCATCTACTACACCGCACTAAACGACAGAAATGTATAAATACCCTGGACCACATCTGTGAAGCTTCTGGGGCAAAACCCACCAAGTGAACCAGTGCAGTATTTCTATGGACGGTTCCATTTGTGTTCTTGTAAACATCTGTATGGAGATATGCGTAAAAAATAAGGCTACCGAGATGTCACCTTAACGTCTGCCTGTGTGCCAGCAAGGTGTACGTAAAGCAGTGTAAATGGGTCTGGAGCTCAATAATCTGCACATATTTGCAAAAAATGTCACATGATGTGACGTTTTTGTAGCAAACACCAAAATTGATGTGGAAGAGGCAATCGCTTCTATTGTTATCAGGGGCAGGCACTGTCACCATCTAGATCTTCATCAGCAAAGGCAAACTACGCTGTTTCAAACATAAACTCATGCAGCTCTGTTGCTAATTGAGAGAAATAACGATGCTGAGAGATGTTATTTGCTGCGACCAGAATGAGCGTAAGGCGCAAACTCACCGGGTCACGTTGCCAGACAGGCTCTGTTCGCTCGACGATGAGGAAGCGGTCCTTTCTTCGGGGTTCTTGGCTACGCTCGCTTGTGCTGTGCTCTGCTGTTTCTTCTCTTTTACAGGCTTCTTCTTGTTTTCACCATCGCTGTCATCACTCCCTTCCCCTAAAATGTCATCGACCTGTCATGAATCAAGGAGTAGACGATGCAATTAGCAGCTGCGGCCATGGCATAAAAACACAGTAACTAGGTTCGTGTCACAAGTTTTACAAAAAAAGCTGGCAGATCGAATGCCTGCAATGTCTAGTTATACAAAAGGCATCACGAAGCCAGTGGCCAGACATATTTCCCTTTCACCTCAAACTTGCCTCCTCAACAAACTCTACGTTCTACAGAACATGCGAGTTGGTACATAAATAACCAGGAACAGGCCAACACGCTCTTATTATGATCTATACCCCACCGTTAACCGTTTTCATGGAAAACAAGGACATTTCTAGCTGTGTAACATACTTGCAAAAGAGTTTCTAATGATCATTTATGCTTTTAAACTTGGATTAGCAAACACAGCACGCCTTTGGAACACAGGAGTGATGGGAGTGATAAATTGGCCGAGTACGCCATATTCCATTACAAGTCACCCATTTTCTGTTACAATAGTCCTTTACACCATTAACAATGTAAACATAGTATCTGATCCATCTCTTCTTATGTTAATGGGCAAAATTAGCTTTTCTATTAAAAAAAAAAGGAAATTTCAAAGTGACCCAAGTGACCACAAACTTAACGGTAGAGTGTATAATATATATATATATATTATATTATATAGATTTCACACACACTTGTACTTCTATAACTCCCAACAAATGGCCCAATACCTGTACCTTAACAGGGCTCCGAATGTAATAATCATGAGGACCAATTCATTTTAAGACTTTAAAACTGTCCCAGAAAGAAAGATATACAGAAATATACAGCCCAAAATGGACAACTAAACTATACATGGAATATATACTTTTTAAACATTATGCTTTGATTTATAATTAAGGGACTTTTATTGTTTGAGATGCCGTCGTATCATTTTAAACCAAGTATCGACGTTTTTGGATCGCGGAATCATATTACTTTGCACACAAAGATAAGATTTAATCCTTGCTATGCGCTGAAAAACTGTTTAACATAACAATGAAGCACTTTCATTACTTAGCATATGAAAAATGACTCTTAGAACACAACCTATGCACAAAATAGCAGCATCCATATTTACGGAATACATTACGCTTCGGCAATTCATCGTCCTGGCGCGAGAACAAGTCTGTATTGTAGGCAAAAGCAATATCTCCCTTAAAATGTAAATCACGGGGAGGAGGTGTAGCCGGGGATGGCAAGACTCATTTTACCTTGCACTCCCGATATTTTCTTTCACAATATCTACTGCATGTAATAAGACACACGAAACGTTCAGCATCCCAAGGGTGGTTGATCACCTTGAAGCAGCGAGACGCGATTCAGTAACGCAGGCTGTGTCAATGTGAGCAAAACAGGGGGAAAAACCAGAACGTGAATGCACAAATAACACGGCCATTGCCGTCTCACCATAAGAAGAGCGAATACGGGTCCAACCCAACATTCAGAACGCTTAAAGCAAACCAACATAAGCTCTGCCTTATTACAATCATTACAATGTTGAGTGATGGAAACGAATTACTGCTGGGTGCTGGCTGGGGTTACCGTGAGCATTTTTACTGAACTAATCCGTATGTCTAAACCGCTACTCCGCTCTATCGAGAGCACCAGCTTTATATTATTGAGACATCCATTGTATGTTACATTTTATCATTCATTTACAAAACACCAGGCAAGACAGTTTTGAACACGTCCAACTGGCCGCTAATATCTCTCTAGATCTATATATCTACACACACACATTCGTTATCTATGCATTATTTAGCATCGACGTGTTTCGCAGTTCTGCCCAGCAAGTTTAAGGGCTGAGCAGAGGTGTGGAGGGCACTGATCGTTGGAGCTTACAATCTAAATTTCCTCAGTGTATTTTGCGTATCTCTTGCATAAAGACTCCCACTTTCTTTTGTGTAGAGCAGCTAACAGAAATCTCCGAGAAAAATGCCAATCAATGCCACACTTCAATAGACCGAAAGAAGGTTTTCCTCATCAGAATTTTGTTGAACACTTTGCTAGAGCTCTTACAGGCCACAGACTGAAGGAATACTGAGCACTAAAACAGGACACCCACCCCTGCCCACCTGTAGAGTCCCGAGAACATTTTCATACATCTTAGACAGGGGAAGATCCCATCGACCGACCTTTGAAGGTTCAATTGGTTTTATGTTTTATTGGCTTTTCCAGGTGTACATTGGACAGTAGGAGCCGGTGAACGTCTCCATATAGACATCAAAGGGAAGCAAACCTGACAGCTTTACACATGAGACAGGAAACATTTATAGAAACGTCTCTATAGATCTAGTACCATAAATATAATCAATACCTTCAACCAAAATCTTTAACCCTTTTCCCACTCTTACACTTCCTGATGTCCACATTACAGACTTATCTTACGTTCAGAGTGAACCCCCCCAATAAATAAATGGCCTAAAATGGGATGACGGGTGGAGAATTGCAGAGAGAGAGCACAATAACCATTAATTATTTTCTAAAAGAGCAGGCAGAAATGATTTAACAATTTCAATAACAAAGTTATGTTTTTAAAATGAAACCTGCTGTTTTTGCATTTATTTTTAGCCACGGTACAAAATGTAGGCGCTCAAAAGTGCCACGGCAGGGTACATAAGTAGCACTCATTATTAGCCACACCGCGCGCGGTCAGATGTTCTGCACTAAGCACGCGGCGCACAACCTGTTCCTGCTGCTTCGCCTTTGTCAGGGAACGTAGCGGCGGACTGTCAAGAACGGCAGAGAAAAGTACCCAGGAATCATAAAGCGAAACGCTATGAAGCCCAAATAGTTCAGCCGTACGAACGACACGAGAGAAGGGAAACATTAAATCAGGACGCCTAATTGCAGAAAATCACAGCCGCGCAGAAATCCCTTTCCATTCTGTGAATAATTGCCAAGGAATATAACTGGCATATTCGGGAAATATTACTGTATATATAGTCACATAATGATACAAAAGCATGCATGTCAAAAGCAAAAACAAAATCAGTATGCAGATTTTTTGGCTATTTAAAGCACTTTCAGCCATGACAAAAGAACAAAACTAAAATTCACAAACATTGTTCAAGGCAGCAGTAACAAGGTACAAAGCTTGTGCAAAAAGAGCGGTTTGCAATGAACATGGGACCTTGTTTTTAATTAAAGATGTACAAGCCACAAGGAGAAAGCATGTCCGCCAGCTGAGCTCCTGCGGACATAAATGAGAGTTCAACTCGCGTACCTCAATGGCAGTCCTTCCCAAGTTCAAGTTTATCTTGTACAGCGCTGCCGAATCTGTCGGCGCTTCATTAGAATAATAATAATAAATAATATATACGTCCATAGATTTCAAAGACTTTGCTATAGAGACATAGAATTTGAAAGCAGGTAAGAGCCATCCATCCATTTTTCCTGCTGTAAAGACTTGGACCGTAATCAGTCCTTGGTCTTGGTCTAAACATGCCTACAGCTATACTGAACCGATCTTACTCTATGAAGCTCTACAACCTCTGCTAGGAGGCTGTTCCACCTATATACCACTGTCCTAATTAAAGAAAAAGGTCCTAGAACAGATCTCGAGGCCATTTGTTTCAAGTCCTTTGTGGGACTCTACCCTTGACACGTAGACATGTTTCCGAACAGACCGGCTTTTATCCCTTTAAATTGAAAAGGCTACTTGTGCTCAGCCACCGCTGATGGGAGAAAGACACTTAGGGAAACCGAAGTGTCTTAAGCTAGAAAACGTTACTCATCTGCTTGTTGAAACGCAATCGTGGCCTTCGTTATTATCTCATGGGTCACAATATTTCAAATTCCAAGCATATAAAGTTTTGTAAATTTTTCATCATTATGTTTTGCTTCCTTAAAAATGTTCTGGAAAAAGGAACAAAGAATACACTGCTATTTGATCTATTTAGCGGGAGAACATCAATAATGCATGAGTAGACGTCGTTTGTCAGCTCCTTGGTCCTTATGTGAATTTGCCACATTAGTAATAAAAGCTTAAACAGCGTTTCTAAAATTTGTCTTATGGAAGAAAAAAAAACACTTCTTTGCTAAACAGGCACATGTTTTGTTTTTTTTCTTAAGAATTTTGTACAAGTTTTATATAAACTTACCTGTATAACGAGAGGCCCAGGAGGACACAAACTTGAGAAAGCAAGAAAACAAGGATGGAAAAAAAGTAGCGGATGTAATTTATTATGAGCAGACCAAAGCACTCTAAGCCGCGGAAGGTTCTGTTACCTAAATTGGATTCTCCGAGTGAATAAACTTGAATAATTCCCAAACGACAAAGCCGGTTTAGGAAGAATTCGGAAACAAGGGCCAAGACAGAAATGAAGGTTGAACAAGGAGGACGCATCTCGGAAGTTCTTCGACGCAGTAGCCAACGTGACCGCTAGCGTTCCGAGTGAAGTAAAGAGGAGATCCCACATCCTAGATCTACACAGTTACATGGTCCACCTTAAACCACAATGTAAATTAACCCTTTAACAACTGTAATCTCTCTTTCACATTTCCAATTGTACTGAAAGGGACCGGCTGGTTTTAGAGTCAAATCAGATATGAGAAAGTTTTAAGCGTCCCTCTACAGCGCTACAGAATCTGCTCATACTGTAACAAAAAAATATTGGATTTGTCTGAAAAGTGCCACTTTTTTTGGTTAGCAATATCGTTCTATGTCTTTGGCATTCTTAACAGCATCTGTCTAGAAATCTAAATGTTATTTCAATGTCTCCACATGGCTGAGTGGATCACTGAGGGACGCTATGGGCACAATTATCTCGGAGAAGACCCTGAAAGCATTTCTTTGTACCTAGAAGCGCCACGTTATCCCAAATCCTAACTTCTATTTCATTTAGTTAAAAAGTTCCACTCGTTTTCTGCTGTGTTGTGTGTGGGATCTGTCATCTGTATCAACTTCAATCCCCAACGTACATTACATTACCTTTATTTATATAGCGCCAGGAGATTCTGTAGCGCTGTTACAACAAAGACAGTAAAATCATTTAAATACACGCACAATAAAGTCTTAGAGAAGAAGAGGGCCCTGCTCGTGTGGGCTTATAGCAGCTTCATATTACATTTCTAGCGCCAAAGACTAGTATTTCGATGCAGTCTCGGCCGGCATCATCATGAGAAAAGGAAACAGATGTAGCGTCACAGCTGGAAAACCTCAACAACATGAACATTAAAAAACAAACACTACAAATGAGAGATGGTTTCCACTCCATGATTCGTTTGTGATTATTTATGATCTGAAAAGTGACAGTTCCCCTGGTAAGGAATAAAAAGGGCATATTTACTAAGAGGTTTCGCAGATGATCTCAAAATACTGTTTTTCCCAACATGTGCCATTGTCCATCATAAAGCTGCGGCACATAAACTGCATGCAAGGCTGGCTCCTGTCTAATTGCATGTGCATTTTTAGGCACTTTACTCCTGGAAGGAATAAACCCAAGCTGCGGCCAATGTTCCATGTTACAAACACACACCTCGCAGGACATTATTAATACATTTAGTAGACCATGCCAAAAACAATGAAAAAAAATTCCAGGTAAAACAGAATCTGCACACCTTGCATCTGACATGCTTAGAAACGAATAGTAGTCCATTGCCAAATAAAATAAAATTCAGTTTTATCTATAACAACAAAAAAGCAAGGATGGATTTAATTCTACACATTTTTCCCAAATGTAAAATATAAACTAAGCATTTTAATGGGTCCATGCAGCTCAACCGTGGTGAAGATGGAATGAAGGGGTTTAAATCAATACACGAGAATTACTCATACAAATTAATAAGGTCCCTTAACAAGTGCTCCACAGCACAGACGTCAATATTTACCTTGCAGAAAAAGTACATGTAAAATGCCATCTATATCCTGGACCTAAAAAATGGTGCACTTTGCAGCCATGTTTAACCTTGGCCTGCACTTCCCTTTTAGCGTTCAGAAGATCTCCAATAAAACAATAAGTTACACTTAAAACCACATTGCTTCGCATATGCTTGTTCGTAAGAACTAATTAGAACCAAGCCAAATAAAAAAAATAAAACCCCATAAGTAAGTTCACCGCAGCAGCTCCAGTATGCTAAATTAAGAAGAACTCTGCTGATCCCCCCCCCCCATCTCTCCATACAATCAGTAAACTTACTTCTTTGTCCATGCTCTCCAAATCCTCTTTGCAGAGAGTGTATAGAGGCATGGTCTCGGACATGCTTGGTTGTCGCTTTCTCTTCATCGGGCCGGGCATCTCTTCTTCTGCTTGCGCACCTTCGGTGGGCTGCTCTTCTTCTTCTTCTTCTTCTTCATACAGCTGCCCTTCGTGTGGCTGAACAACTCTGCCAAAAGACATCATTTTACAAGAAATCAATCAAACCTAATACCGACAAAATGCCGAGGAGGTCCTGGTAGAAATTAATTGCAGTCAAGGGATTGTTTACCAATCATAAAATAAGACGTTAATTAGCGACGGGAGAAAAAACGCACAGATATGGTTAACAACAAAAGATGAAACAAGGAATGTTTTGCCTTGGTTTACGTGTACTAAAAATCTGTCAATCTGAGACCATAGTCTACATACACTTGTCTGACACATAGCACGCTGAGGGGTTTATCCACTAAATGAAGAGTCGTTGTTTAACTCCCACATCATTGTTCATTATGAAGGGCCAAAAGCAAGGCGGGCTGGCTCTGTAAATCACATCATTTAACGGGTGAGGATGCACTGAAGTCATCTCGCTGATGGTAGCCAAGCTCTTCCCGGAGCAATCGTTCACTAGGGTTGTAAAGGACTTTTAACACAACTCTCCTGCAAACCATCATCATCTCTCCCTTTAGTGAATAAACCTCATGTTACGAAAACCCTACTCATTGTATTCTTAGTTTAGTACCCCGATAACAGTAGATTTTATGTTAATTATGAGACCCGTTTCTTCAGAGGCCTTTTTGAGTCTCGTCATACAGACATCTCAGCATTTAAAGGGAAACTGCCATGTTCCCTGCCTTTAGCATTCCATTTATTAAATCTACTTACGCTTTTCGTTCATCAGTGTAATGTATTTTTGGAGATATTTAGCTTAAAACCCTTTAAAGCCAAGAAAACAAGCATTACATAATCAATACCCTACGCAGAAGTTATCTACTATCTCATTTAAAAGGCTGCGTGAACGAATAAACAACTTAACAAAAGAGAAGAAATTAGCTTAATGAAGAGGAATAATTACGCAGATCGTGAGAACAGGAAATCGGTATTGCTGGCTCTACGGAATAAACAAAAAGAGGGGTTGTAACAGGTAAACGTCGCGCATTTGTTTCTTTGGTTTATAGAAGCGTAGGGCAGGATTTGGGAGAATTCAACCGATCTGCTTTAAAAATAGAGAAAAGAAAAATGAAACCAAAAAACATTTGCTAAACTACATACACTACAGAGATTTAATTGTTTAGCTAATCAATGAACATAGAGTCTAGAAAAGTAATTTAAGATAAAGTGGCCAATAGTCACATTTTTATTGTGGATGTCAGGACATCTACACACGGTATCAGATGCCCCATTCTCTATAGGCCTATATTCTTTTCAGTAACATATTGATCGAAAATGGCAATTTTGAATAATTTTGCCATAAGGTACTCAAAAAAGAAAAAGCAGCTTAGAAGGGCAAACATTGATTCCTGAAATTCACGGACTGTTAAGCCCTGGTTTGGAGTTTAGAATACAAGAAACTCTTTTACTAGCTCCTTTACATCCTCGCCTGGTAGAATGTCACAAGGCAGAGCCATGCTGAAGTGTTGCGTGCTGCAGATCGTTCGGCCAAAAGGCGTTAAGACTCCTGGCCAGAAAACAGATCTATAATTCTCGATATCCCAGTTTGATCACAGGCAGCTCAATGCTAAATGCAATGTATCACCTATACAGAAACAAAACGCTGTTTGCGATTTGTTTTGTACTACTGCTCCTTTTATGTAAGAGATCCCCTCTAACAGCCTCGGCGGTGCAGGACATCTAAGCATGCAAATGATTGTGCAGAAACCTGGTGGTGCTGTCTGGGGGAAGAAAGGGACATACCAGACTCCGAACTGCAAGCAAACATGCAGACACATGCAGGTAGAGGTCAAGGGAGTCACAGTGCTAGAGCGACCCTGCTGCCAAGGAATGATCTTCACAAAGTGTATGCGGCATAATGCAACATGCCTATCAGTCTGCGCTCATCTTCACAAGTTGTGGAGAGGAACTCAAATAGGGGCAAATCTTTGTGGACTACACATCCCATGATTCTCAGGCTGCCTTTAGGTTGACTGAGCATCATGGGACATGTTGTACCTAAAGACGGGATTACTCACCTCTGAGCCACTGACTGATACGAGAGTATATAAGATTTTGAACATACGAAATATGGATTAAATTACCACCACTGCACTACTGTACATAAATGTATGTGTGAGTGAGTGTCAGAGTGCGAAGTGCGAAGTGGAGGAGGACATATTCCAATCATTGATTACATTTTAAAAAAAATATTGTTTTTTCCTCTGATTCATGTGGGGTTTTTTTGGGGGTTTTTTTTTTCCCTTTCTCATCTTTTGATGTTATACTTTGTACTCTTTACAACACCTAACAGTCTACAATGTCTTATGGCAAAAACAATGGTTGTGACCCCCCCCGCATAGGGTTATCTTATATTAAGGCCTTTTCTTTTTGAGGGTCGCCTTACAATGGAGCAAATCAAGTATTTTGATGTTCAAACCAATTTCAACGTAAATAAGCAGCACGTCACCCTTTACATAAACACAAAACCATTGAAAACAATTGAAACCGATTTATTGATTAACTGGATATTTTATGAACAAAGGTCAAGTAAAAAAAAAAACAAAAAACAGTGTCGAAAAGTAACATTAATATACCACAGTATAAATCAGGCTTTACACAAGTCCACATGTCCCTAACATGGACTGCAAATCATTGTCTATAAAGGAAAATATTAATACTGTGGGAGGTTAACTGCGATCCTCCATTTCTAGCGATCATGTCTAATGTAGGACATCCCTTGGCAAAAAAAACCAAAAAATTTGGGGACAACAATATTTGTAAATGCACATGCTTTACAATGTATTGGAGTCCATGCATAATGGGCTGCAATACAAATTTCAATGACTTGGGGGGTGACATGTTCCTTTAAGACAGTCATGCTCATTGGTCTAAAAAGTCAACTGAATACCTCTAACATTAAATGACCTCATCTCACAGCTTAGAATGATCTCATCTCACGGTGTTTTACGTCATAACCTTCACATTAAGACCTGATTGATGAGACTGACCAATGTTGATCTGTTAGATCTCAATTTAGACCTTTTAAACTAATTAAAAGAACTTTCAGAAACTGTCAATGCTAGGATATAAGAGCTTTGGAGAGGTCAGCGTTCTAAATGAAAGGTTATTTTGCACTTTAATGCATGCTGTAGTAGTGTTGTCTGTAAAACTATTTTCTACCACCACTGTGGCTGGATGGGGCATTAAACTATCCCTTTAAATTATGTACTCATCCATTCACCATACACCACAACAAAAGGCTTAAAAAACGTTTGCTTCAGAACAGTGATACCACAATGCCTTACTTAAAACGTACCAATGAACTCGGTTTATCACAAGGTCACGTTAAATGACTATTCAAAGTTTCAAGAGCTGCTATAAATCTACAAAATAAAATGTATCATTTTTAAGAGTGCACAGCTTTATGGCTCTTTGGTTACTATTCAAAAGGAAAAGATAATAATAATGAAAGACCACAGTGTGATGCCAATTTGTTTCAGAGACTAGCGGGTCATTTTCCACACCGGGGCATCATGTACCTGAAGGAGGAATGCTCTCTGTGAACCGGTAAACTCAGTGGCGGACAAGGCGCTTGCATGTACGGTGACTGACTGGCGCTCTCTGAAGCTTTTCGAATAAGTTTCCCAGTTACAGAGTCATAGAGACGAACTTCCGGACCAGGCCGCGTCGTCGGGTGGATCGGTGTAGGGTGGAACAGCGGAGTCTGAAACGCAGCTTGTAGATCAGGAAAGGTGGTGGGACTAATTGCTCTGTATGGGAGGGAAAAACATACATATGTAAACTTAAGTCAGGCACTATGGCTGCTCAGAATACTAGAATTCTAGGCAAAAGCGACATCATGAAAAGCATTAATTCTCTACTTTACCCTTGAGATTTCAAGTAATCGTCCTTCAATGGAAACAGTTGCTCTTCAACCTTTTCCCACCTTTCCAGACAACTCCACAGCCAGTCCGGGTTGACAACGTGAAGGTGTTTACAGTTCTGAGCTTGTCTCACCTTTTCTGTCCCTTTATAATAACAATAAACATGTTAACCTAAGCATCTCAAACAATAATGATATACCTCTATACATAATCACATAAAGGGAAAATGAAAATCAAGTTTTAGCACCATCTCATTCTTATAGGCAAGACTTAGACTGAAGGCGTATGTTTGGTAAATCGTCACTACCATCAGGCTGTGTGCTTCCAACCGAAAACAATGTCTGCCTAATAAACCATAACTACATAACTCGGTGGGAATGCTTTTTGGATGCCACTGTATATAGGTTATACATATCTAGAGCCAAAGTGGCCACCAAACCGTAGTATTCCTATAAAAAGAAATCACAACATGATGCAAGGCAAACGCAAATGTAGGTTCATGTTGGCCATCACGGTCTCCCTCCATCTCCAGGAAGAACATGAACTGAAAGCTCGCTGTGTAACTATAGTTAACCCTACCCATAGAGAGTAATCAGCGTGGATTTTTTCAGTAAGGCAACAAAAAAAACGTATCAGTCCAAATAACTGTGTTCATCTCCGAGTTTTATGAGAAATGGCTGCATGGATCGGAGAACTTGAGGAAACGATCACCAAGTGACAGAAGGAGCAATTAACACCTAGCGCTGCCAGCAGGAATAGCCAGAGTGTGATACAGAAACAAACTCATCAATCAGCGCGTGATACGGCCAGCATTAGGAAGCTCCTCGTAAACTCCCGAAAGTTACACACAAATAAGAGACAATAAATGGAAAATACATTGATGAACATGAAGCTAATAGGCAAGTCTGTTTTCTGTTGCACACATCCTTTCAGTAAAATAAATTGTAGAAAGAAATATTTTACGGAGCACGCGACAGTTCCAGTTTTGGTGCCAATGTATTAATTAGCTAGGCTGTAGATGTCAAAAACAAACAAACAAACAAAAAAAAAAACACTGCACTCTCTCATTAGCAAGGTTAGAAACCACCTGGTTTGTCAGCCTAGACAAGCAACGATTCAATGCTTGCTCCGGACGTAATCCCAGCAGTTACAACCCAATCGATTGGTGTTGCAGAAGAACCTGTCTCGCAATGGAAACCGTTACCCTACTATGATATTCCATAACAAAAGTAGACAAAGACCCCATGAGCCTAGCCAGAGACTTTTAAATGGACAAGCACTTATGCCACAAATATTTAGCACACTTGGTGACCTTGGCATTTAATGATTTTTATAAGATGCTTGATGTAAAGAAGTTAATATCCTATTTGATGACTGGTTGTTTTTTCAGAAAGAAGCCACCCCAGTGCAGGGACACTGCCGCCATGATGTCCACTTTAATGCATACGATCATAGACTTTGCTGGCAGATAAGAGCCATTTGGTTCATCTAGTTTGCCATTTTTCTGCCATAAAGACTCAGTTCTTGGTCTGGTCTCAGATTCAGAATAGCCATATCTGTAAGCACAATTATTGCTATTCATAAGTACTTTCAGCCACAAAATGACAAACAAAAATCGTTAAATCGTTCATTGTAGCAGAAAAAAAGCTTTTGTGCATCAAAAGGTGTGGGTTGTACTGAACAGAGAGAAAATACCTCAAGATGCACAAACCCTCCCACCAGGATGCAGGACCTTTTCTAACCACAAGGAGAAAGAATGAGTGTGAGCCGAGCTCCTACTGCCACCAATGAGTTCAACTCATACTACAAAGACAAACAGCAGTCATTCTAGAGTTCAAGTATATATAGATTTCAAAGATTTTGTTACAGAGACATAAAATTCGACAGCTGGTATGAACCATTCAGCCCATAAAGTCTGCTCATTTTCCCCGCTGTAAAGATGCAGACCTTAATCAGTCCTTGGTCTTGTCTTACATTCAGAATAGCTTTATACCTATCCATGAAATGTACAATATTTACATAAACTTTGTTGTAATGGCTGCTGTATGGGCGACAATCTGAATTATTACATTTAAGAACAAGAGAAATTGTTTTATAGGACAGAAGCAAATGATCAAACATTGAAAAAGCTTCTAAACAGAAATGTCATGCACCTACCATCTGCCTAGCAGGTTTTACGAAAGAAAACCCACTTTTAGACAATTTAGATGGGATATACCTGGCTGAATACCAATGGTGATACTTTCTATTCCTAAACGTACTCGCAGCATTTTATTACTGAAAAATAAACTATTTTCCGTAGCTGTGGGATCTCCTGAGGGGTTTTAAGAAGAGTTGAATAAATACATTTTATTACAGATAGACATACACCAGGGAGACTCTTCTGTTGATAAATAATTACCCACCAGTCAGCACACAGAATTTGCTCTTGTAAGGTAGAAATCGTACAACAAGAATTTCTTCCACCGAGCATTTCACAAGTAAACGAAATACTCCCGGGGCAGTAAGCAATTATAAAAACATTGTATCCTAAAGTCTCAGGAGACAAGTAAAGTTACAGTCAATGCAAGAATCACTAAGTCGGGCCCATACAACACCTAACCATTGGGTATTTCAAGAGTTATTTGTCATGAAACAAAATAAGGTACGGGTACATTTGATTAATATACTTAAAAGGGGAAGTTCCATGGGTAAAATATCTTTTAGCATAAATACATTGCCAATTAACGCCCTCTACCTGCAGACCTGGAGGCTGCCATTGTTGTCAGTCGTGATACTTTGGGCGCCTTTTGACGCTGAAGCACCACACTGAGCCGACTCTTTATGGCAATGCTCCGCCCCTCATATACTTTCATTAGTCAGAGCGCCCGACTGGTGACTAAAACCGAGACGTTCTATTGTTGACCAGGTAAGTATAAGTCATCAGGGTGCTTAGCCAGTAGATTAGGCTAACATAACAGAATTAGAACACATCCATAAAAATGCCCAATATGCAGCTGCCTGAAAAAATTATGCAAAAGCTTGGCACTGTTTAGAAAAAGAATAATCTCAAATACTTATTTTTAATCTGATAATAGCAATTAAAAAAAACTGATGAGTGCAATACAAAAAGTTGCCCCTGTACGATAAGATATGGTCTCCTTGGCTCGACCAAGGTCGGAGCCCTGCTGGCACTCTTAAGACGAGATCACGTTTGGGAGTCGCGCCCAACCCTTAACTATTTATATACTTATTTTAACACTCACGTTTGGTTTCTGCGATTATTTGATTTATATGAGTATTGTATTTTCTTTTGCTGCTGTAACGTTTTTTTAACACAAGATAATGCTTTTCTGCATATCACCACCAACGGGACTGTTCCTCTGTTACTTGATTCATAATTATTTCCTTTCTGTATTGCATAAATCTCTCCATACATATGGATTAACACTTGCATATGTTACCTCTGCCTCAATGTGTATTTTCTCTGTAACCTTACTTACTGTTTGGTTTTCACACATTGTAACAAATGAGAAAACACAAATGTATATAAAAAAAAAAAAAAATGAAGTTCAAAAAGTTGATGTGCAACTAAACTTGCATGAATGAGAATTCCCTGAAGTGCTTATAAGACATAGCTGAATACCAAAGTGCCTTGTATCTGCTAATGTTTAGGATGCTGCTTACCTGACTTGGCTGCAATCAGGTGGGTCACTTTGTTGGGATCATCACCATTTAAGACAAGTTTTCTGCTGATTTTCGCTCCCAGTGCCCTTGCATGGTAATATTCTCGTGTTCTCTCTACAGGAAAGTTTGTTGGGTGAAGGCCACTGAAAGCAATAACAACATTTTCCAGAACTTTACCCTTCAGCTCGGGCACTATTTTACGGATGTCAGGAATCTCTTCCATCTCCTTCTTCAAATACAGATCATACTTTGCATAGTAATCTGTATGTACTCTAACGAGGATCTCCTCTAGGTATATTAAATGGTCATCTTCATCTGCGTCATCACTGTCATCATCATCTTCCATGCTTTGGTCAAGAGACTCTCCCACAGTAATACCAGATTGTTCACTGTTTTGCGACTCAGTTTCAACTTCCTTCTTTTCTATGCAGCCATTCCCTAAATCACAAAGGCTATCCTGCTCTACATTCTGTACTTCCATCTCATCATCTCTCGCTTCAGATTGTTCTTTTGTTTCAGATCCTTGCAACCTCTCATCGGAGTGATTCTCCGACAATGGTTTGCTGGAGCTTCTTTCTGTACAAGATTCTTGAGAGGGAACAGACTCCTGATCAGGCTTTTTGGACTTCCTCCAGCTTCTTCTACAATCCGTTTCACTACCAGAAGCTGAAGATGAAGGGGATGAGGGTTTTATAAGTTCTGATTCACTATCACTGTCACTGGACAAGTCAAAGTCCAGGTCTTTCGCTGCCCCGGTTTTGGTCAGAGATTTGGATCCCACTGTCCTCTCATCCTGCTCTAAAGGCGGCTGCGTCACATCCTGGCTGTTTGTGACAGCCGGTGCACCCGGTTCATGTAATCCATCACTCGATTCAGCCTCCTTTTTACAATGATCACTGCTTGTAACGCATCCGCCATTTAGCTCTTTTCTGGACTTCCCAAAGCCATTGCTCTGCTCCTCACCGGGGACTCCATCTGATGGAATACTAGCCTGTGTAGTACCTTCAGGCTTACTTGCCACTTCAGTTGCTTTGGAAGAACGTACTGTGAATAAAACAAAAATTAAAATTTAAAATAATTTATGGGAACATAGTCTTAAATGCAATGTGAGAAATATTTCCCCACTGAGAAGGTGGTGGAAGAGACGGGGTAGATTATTAATAGTTGATGAGATGCCCACATGGCTCTTTTCTGCCTACAAATTCTATGTATTTGCATAGGCTTATAAAAGCGCACACAAATTCAAGGGAAAAAAAACCCACATGGGCAAAACAGATGAAAGAAAATCTGCTGTTAGCAGAAAATGCTATAAGCAGCAAGAGCTATATTTACATTGGAATCTATTTTATAGAAATCCAGTTAAAAACTTGCAAATTAAGTACTTAAATTAAGTTTAAACTGGAAAAAACATGCAGCTAAATCAATGGTTACCCCAAGAAAAGTATGATAGCGTTAATCATTAACCTTGTTTTTTAATCTGTGCTTCCCTTGAACCAGGAGGGGCATTGATATCTCCAGTGCCTTGAAAGTAGACATACTTTTTGACAGTAATCAAATTGGGAGCAAATTTCCAAACATCTTCTCGATCATCGATAATGCAAACCATAGAATCCCCACATGGAAAAAGATTTCTAAAAGGAGAGGGAAAAGAAAAGAGCTTTCTTTAGATAACATTATTTTGAGAATATCATTTAAAATTACAAAAAAAAAAAAAATCCCCCCCCCCCCCTCCAGAACTGGTCATTCTGTCCCCATGTGCCATTTGGGAAATCTTTAAAGCCAACCAGTGCAATTTACCCCATCAAACCATATATTTTTTTAAAAACTTGGCACTGTAGGGTATTTGAAATGCTAGTATTTTAACCCTTTCGGTGAAAAAATCTACAACCAGCCTCTGTCAAACTTTGTGGTAGTAATTGTTTTTGCATTTTTTCCCCCACACACACATTTTACTTCAGGAACACATTTACAACTCCTGATATAAATCACTTCCAAACACCCCAATATGTGTTCAGCAACATCTCCTAGTACAGCGATGCCAACCGTGCATAAGTAAGTTTGGTTGTTTATGTGCAAAAAAGGGCACATTTTGGGAGGTATTTCAAATGCAGGTATTTTAACTTTTTTCATGGCAGGATTTTTGGGAAGATATTGTGCCAAATTTAAAGACTTGCACATAAAAAATGTAATTTTGTGTTACATTTTTTGGAGATTTTCTTTTAGAAATGGACGATTACCCTTATGATGTTACTTTAAAAATAGTTAAATAAAAATGTATCAATTTTTTCCCATTTTTTTAAAAAAAATGTATTACACTGATCGTATAGTGATTAATGAGCTGGGGGTAATCATTGAGACTTTCATTATGGTGAATAGGACTGCTCCTAGGAGTAATCGTACGGGGCCCCTGCATTTTTTTTTGTGGTGCTGCCTCGATGTCCGCGCATTGCAGCAACACCAGCTGAGCGAAGAAAGCAATCGTTGATTGCTTTCTATGCTCGTTTAACTCCATGAAGTGTCTGGCATGTCAACTTTTTACCATTCAAGACTATTTTGAGGCTGCTGTGGGGTTGGATATCGCAGTATGAAAAAGTATTAATGATACCTGACCTAAACATGATGTCAAAATACAGACAGGGAAGCAGCCATTCAATTTCATTCAAACACAGGCAGGTCTCTGTACACATGAGACAGACCCATCCTTTTAAAGGCAGCGTCACCCTGCTTAGCCAAGGTACTGGTCTGATCAGTTACCTTTCTTTTTTGTTTGTAAGGGAGTTACAGCGATGCTAGTGTGGAAAGGAACAGATGGCAGAAGAAAATAATGTGTTTCTGATTAACTGACCCACTGAAGTACTCACCGAAGATTTCCTGTTTTTGAAAATGGATCAATACATTCATCCCGAGATAATATCCTGTGAGAGAAAAGTTTCTTCTCGGGGTCTAAAAAGCCTGTAATAAAAAAAGGAAAATGTCAATGTAGTTAATGGCAGCGCGACAGAGCATGGTTAACATGTCAGGGACCCCTTGTGGTCAGAAGACTATTTTAATATCACAAACCTCTGCAAGACTTTCCAAGAGTGAAAAAATACAGAGTGGTAATTTAGGCAGAGAAAATAAACATTTTGAATCTTCTATTAAAGCTGTGACGGGGACAACCCCTTTAAAGTAGTTTGAATCACCTTAGAGAACAGAAGCGTTAATTATTTTGCTAAACGTGGAAATTCTTTTGGAGATAATTGCTTTGAAAACATGGGACTATTTCATTTTTTTGAAAGCGAGGTCTGTGGCGTAAGAAGGCATTCAATGGGGCTCCCTGTGTGCATCAAACAACAAAGAGAAAGATTCTCCTATTGATCGCTTTCCTCCCTATAGAAGGGAGGCGATTCCCCCCATGAGTCCCCTTACTCCCATCCCCAGGGCGTGCTATAATCTTATTGGTTGTTTTTAGTGTCAGTCCCTCTGCCTATTGGTTAATGTCTTCCGAAGCCTAATTTAAATTACTGTCCATTCTTTAATCGCCTTCTTCTTGTTCTGCAAAGACTTGGTTAATAAAGGCGTGTGTGCCTGAAATCTGCCCATGTGTCATATTTTACTCCGTGCAGGATTGCCGATTTGGTCTGATGCAGCTACCCCCGTAGCCGGCTATCAGAAAGGGAAGCCCGGAAGCGACGGCCAGGGACTAATTGGGTCACCGGGTTCCTGTTACAGATATTTGCTCCCTTCTCCAAAGACCAACTTTGGTCAACAAAGACACGTCCTAAATAAGACAGAGAGAAACTTTTCCCAGGTGGAACCCAGCTACACAACTCAAGGCGACACCAGCATGAAAAAGATTATACTGCATTGCTCATGTGTGTATGTGACGTACAAATCAAAAGATAACGCAACAAAATATGAAACATGTTACCAAACGTGATTATATCAAACCAGCACTTCTACTGAGTAAAAAGAAGAAAAAAAAGGGACTCATTGGACTGACATTTTTTCCTTCTCAATTCTGAACGCCTGGCATTTTTATTTGGTTGAATACTGTGAAACGTGCAGTTTTCCATTCGAGAAACACTGTTAGGAGGGATAGATCATGTCCAAAAAATAAGTAATTCCTACCTACAAGAGCTGTGAGGACATATTGAGTATTTTACAATGCAGCTGCTAACTACTGAACCAACAAGAGCCATTTGCCAAGCACAGCAGATTGCTCGACTCCTATTAAAACGTCTGAGGCAAGATCAGTACACTTTCCATCTCAACATTAAAACTGCAGACAGCAACTGTATTGTACGATAAATTAATCCATGAGATCATGCATTATTTCAGCTCACGGTGAAAGAACAAATTAGAACTTATTTTATATACACACATTGCTTGAATAAACTCCAGAAGCCAGGGGGGATGTTTGTGTTGATCATGAATATAAATTAAAAATGGACAATAAATCCAGGCTTAACCACACTTCGCATCTTGGCTTCATCAGTAATTTTGGCAAATTAATTCACATTTTATGCGCATAGTACCCGGCTTCCAGTACAAAGCAATAAAATAATAATTGGACCTACTCATCACAGTAAATATCCCAGAATGGCCCGGTTCACGTAATATCTTCAAGCATTTAAGACGTGTGAATGAAGTGGTTTGTCATCGTGCAGTTTCCACTCCCTCAGCACCCCCTCCAAAATTCTACCTTGAACACTGAAGACCAGTTCTTTTAATGTAAAGATTTGTAACATTGGGGAGACCAAGCTATAGGCTTACACTGTCCCCAGTTAATATTTTCATCATGTCAGCATGAATTCAGTTTTTACTTCCCTCCAATAAAGGGTATTTATGTATTTTCTATAATAGCTTATTTTTTTTTTAACCATAATATTTATGTCATTTCACAAAAAAACAACATTGTTGCAAAGAGCATAATTCAGATGCCAACACTGCCCCCTTGTGTTAGCTGTCTGTACAATGTATGCCGTCTATGATTTAAGCACCAGGGTATGAACAGCTCCTGCTCTCTGGATGCAAGAAGGAAAAAAATCTGTTGTTAACGTAATCCCGCCAAGACAATTTGTAGGTTATTTACGAACAAACACCTAGATACTTATATCATCATACATATAGCCCATGAAAAATGAGTACCCTCATTCCCATCGGTTAAATTAATTTACTGAACATGGGACCAAGCAATAATATAAATAAATAAAAAAAGTATACTGTCCAACATATCAGGGCTTCGTTCAAGTTTCTCAAGCTGCAAGGATACGGATATTTCTTCATTTCACTTGAATAGCTACAATAGAGGGACTGACCAGCGATTGTGTGTGCATAAAGGCGGCTTCCAAAAGTGAAGACGTGCAGCTCGTAGAGCTTGGCAATCTTCTCTAAAAATTCTTTGCAATGCGGCCGTAGACGCGTGTGCAGCATGGGCTCTCCTCTGCCTAACTGAAAGTGAAGGATGCCCTGGAAAAAAGGAGAAACGCGTTAGGTTTGCCCTTAAAATTCAGCCAACCACCAAACTTCCTTGTTGATTTAACAATTAAGATTGAACTGCAGTTCTGGCTACACCAGTTTTTTTGTGATAAAAATCTTATGTCACAGTCATAATCCATAGAATATATGGTAACAGTAATAAACAAAGGCTTTGGTCTTTTTAAAGGGACACTGCAGCCATCATATTAAGTACCGTATTTGCTTGATTATAAGCCGACCACCCAAAATCTGAATATTAATTTAGGAAAAAAAGAAAAAGCCAGATTATAAAACGACCCTATAGGAAAAAGTTTTACCAGTAAATGTTAATTCATGTAAACTATGTGAACAATTGTTTGTTAATAAAAGCTATGATTGAGAAAAATATTTTGTTTTTATTTCCCCCATTTAACCCCCCCCCCAAAAAAAATCGCGCAAAAAAAGCCTTCCCCGGCTGTCAGAGATCATAGTTCCCCTCACCAGGGACTCGGAAGCACAGGTAAGTTGGGGGGGGATCTGGTTCTTAGTCCCATAGTCAGACCTATTTGGGGTCTGATTATAAGACGACCCGATTATAAGAGGAGGGGTATTTTTCAGATTCTTTCTGAAAGAAACCTTGTCTTATAATCGAGCAAATACGGTATAATCCTAGCTGTGACGCAGGGAAAGGGATGAAACATGTGAGAATCCTCCCATGCTTTTGCAAAAGGGACGACACAGACCATGGCACCCTGCAGCCATAATATGCGCTCTTCATTTGTGGGGTTGCATGGGAAAGTTTAATCACTGAAAAAAGAGCCCAGTTTGAGCAATATATTGATGACTTGATCCGAGCTGGCAATTATATTTCCAAAGTGGTTAACAGTCAACAGGATAGACTGGTTAGTTGGACGTACCTTCCGGGACATATGTTGACAGTGCTGTTCTGTAGTATGGATTAATGTCTGATCTAAATCAACCATAAGGACAAGCTTGTGGTTTCGATGTAATCTGTTTTGGTCTTCGCGTCCTAGTTGCTCTGCTTGCTACAAAAAAGAAAATGTAGGACTAGATATCACAAATGTGAGCACATTAATAAAGAACATTACAACCCAAGTACAGAATTCTGACTCTAATATTGCTCACGACACGTGTATGACAAGGATATCGCACGGATATAATGATACAGCGAGTCTTGATCACTCCGCTATCAACACCCCAGAGGCAGGAGCTTAACAGGGGCATGTTGTGCAACAACACATGACTTGCGTGGCTGAAATTGGAAGGTTGTGCAGTTGGGTGCAATCTGCATGGTTGAGAGTAGTATGAGGTGAGGAGCGATGCGTGGATGAGAAGTGCTTGTGGTTTAGAGAGATGTGTGGGTAAGAGTAATCTCTACATTTGAGTGGGTGATTTGATTTAGAATTCTGTGTGGATTAGCTTGAGTTGTACGGATGTTAGCATGCACAGTACATCTGCGTGGCTGAACTTGGTCAGTAGGTTTGGGTCTGTGTCAATGAATGGTTAGTATGAGTGTGTGTGGGTCAGACAGCAGTCATTCTGTCTTAGTTTGCATTTATTTGGCCGACGGTGGTGAATGAGCCAAGTGTGTTCAGTATGAGTTTGTGTCAGTAGATGTTTGCACCGGTTTGTCTATGGGTGTACAGTGTGTTGAAGTGTTTGTATGTTTGGTTCAGCAGAATGAAATGCTTCCCTTTTGTAAACCCAAGATGGGATGGGGGTTCTTCCCATAAGGGATATTGAATTTCAGACAATGAAAATGAACGCCCCCAGGAATCACTTGAATCAAAAGAAATGTTTTTAAGTAGACATATTAAAATGTACAGCAACAGTGAATTAAATATTAACCTCCACTCAGGGGAACCTACCTCTGAGCTAACCATGAGTTCAGGGACACTGTGTACCATAGAAACAGTAGCTGTTGATAACGGCACCTGCTGCTTTCCATTCTTATTTTGCAACCTGCAAAAGTGTAAAAAAAAAAAAAAAAAAAAAGTGTAAGTGGACAAAACACAACATTAAAATTCATCATAAAACAGACAATCAGGTGGCTACTGCAGGAAAAGAAATGCAGTTTACAAGCTTTCATTACTACATGACAGCAAATTCTTACTTATTTAGTAATAATGATGTGAAAGCGTCACGTGATATTACATGTAAACAGTCAAGCTGTCTATACAATTTGTAACTAAACCTTTTTAATATTCAGTTCATGAATCGTTCGTTAAAAGCGTGTGTTAAGGATGCTAAGGCGTGTGGATAAAGGTGGTCAAACTCAAATACGCAATTTTGCCCCCTAAAGTTATTTGTTTATCCACCTTTTACACAGCCCGCCTGAGCCAACGATCAGCAATTTAACGAGAGGAGAAATAGCTCAATGTCACACAAATCCAGGGAGAAAAGGGTTAAAGACTGTGCTTAAGTTATGCAAAAGTAGCATTTTTTTAATGGACATACACACAGTGTGTGTATATATATGTTAGTCTCTAAACACCATTTCCCAGGTTTAGTGCTGTACTGTAAAATGCAATATTTGGGGGGGGGGTGGCAAATCTGATTTATATTTGGTAAAAGGTAAACAGATTTCTACATTTTTTGGGGGGTAAAATAGACTCAACACCTGCAAAATATGGCATGATCAGGGTGTTGAAGCGCTATCCAGACCAGTGCTTTACTGATTCTGGGAAAGTATATTGCGGTACGATGGTTATAAGGTTATAAGGGAAAGAAGATCTTAAAACTTTTGGACCGACTGTGCACACTCTACATTAGGTTAAGCCTAAGGCGTGTTTGGGTTATTTGCTAAAACAAAAAAGCATTTTCGCACAACTAATGTAGCAAGTGAAAAACAGGGAAAATAGATATTACTTACTGTGTCAAGTCCTGGCCACATTCTGCACATAAACCCTTCATAACCACGGGGTGGTCGCAGCTCGATAGTCTTACCAAAACACCTCTGTAACATTAAAATCAAAACAAGAAAGAAATAAGTTAATTAAAAAAAAAACAAAAAACAAAAAAACAGAAAAGGACATGCAGAGAATGATGGGGAATTCTACTGCAATGACCCGTCAACTACCAAACCCACAGATGTTAAAGTGACCGTTTCCAGTCACCGACAGCCCCTCTAAAGGAGAATGCATTCTTAAGAAACACTGTATTCGCTCGATTATAAGATGACCCCCCACCCCCAAAACTGAATATTAGTTTAGGAAAAAAGAAAAAGCCCCCAGGCTTACCACTCTGCCTCCCTGATACGCCTTATACCCCCATATATGCCACTTTGCTCCATGATATGCCTTTTGACCCCCTATATGCCACTCTGGCTCCAGAGGTTACCAGACAGGAGGATCCAGGTTCCCTGCAGCGCTGCGGGGGATCTGGATCTTAGTCTCATAGTCAGACCTCTATTTTGATTATAAGACGACCTTGAATTTAAGACGATTGTTATTTTTCAGAGCATTTCCACCTGAAAAAACACTCATCTTATATCTAGCAAATACTGTACTCTTCTTGAAATAAATCAGATTTGCTTCTGTGTGTTCTAACAATTGTAAAAGTCTAAGCACACTGACACAGAGAAGCATTAACTACAACTCTTCTCAAAAAATTAAGGTGGCCTCTTTTATTTATTTTTTTTAAGCATTGCTGCTCAAAGATAGCCAACAAGTTTGGCTAGAGGACCCAGCTTAATGGCTAAAATGTCAGCATATTCCATTCACCAGCTTTATTGACTATAGCTGAGCTGATGAAATGAAGTCTATGGAATAAATTGCAATGCAGAATAAGTATGGTGCCAACCAACCACCCCAAAGGCTTTGTTTCATAGTAATGAGCTACTAAACCAGCTTGTTTTTCACTCCACACACCTGCGGTACAACGGTTATTTTGAACAGCAATTACTACCATGTCTGGTATTGGATGACTGCCACGATTTTACATCTCTGTGGATGGTTTGGTAAATCAAGCTTGATGAGAATGGTTAGACTCCAGTATTAAGGAATACAGATTTGAAACCTAATAATCCCACTGAGTGTTATTCTTTATCCTGTTCTCCGACTGTTCCACCATATATTTGGAATTGAACCATGTACTATAGATGGGCTGCTTCTGTGTCAATAAGGAGTAATGGTACTTGTGATGATTATATGCGGAGTGGCCGTCACATTTGGCCATCACATTTGACTCTAAATGGTCCAATCGCTAGTTTCTCCATGTTAACATGCCACAGATGAAAGAGCAAGGTGGCAGCTGGCAGACATCTGCAATGCGGTTGGATCCCATGCATCTCTCATAGCAATACCTGTGGAGGCGGAAACTCAAGCAGCAACTCAGAGTGAGTGCTCCCTAGCCCCAAATGAGAACTGTCTATAACACCCTTGGGGGGGTCTATGGGTCTAACAGCGGTGTGTAGTAGAACGTGATTCACGTGGCTGAAATGCTCTGTGTGTATGGTGGATTGTGTCACCTGGCTCAGAGTACTTTGTGCATTAGCTGACCAGGCAATGTGGCTGGGAGTTTTAGTCCAAGTTGCTGGGAGTTTGCAAGAGAGTTGTGGTTTCAACTCCTTGACTACAAACTAAACAAGCTTCTATGAGAAGAGCTGGATCGGCCCTGTATAATGTATAATAGCTATCTCAGTAAGATTTCTCAAAGCCTCCAATTGAAGGGTAATTATGGAAAGTGTTACAAGCAGTAAAGACGAAATTAGTTTGTGATTGCTTTTAGTGAACCAAAGTTCGGACTGTAAAACGCCTGTGGTTCAGATATACCGACAAACTGGGAGCGAGGACCTGAAATAAGTAAGAGAAACTTATAGTTTTAAATTGCACGCTGTTAAAAAAGCCTTGATGCACGTACAAGACTAACGTACTTCTTTCGATATATCGTGCATCAAATCATTTGCATCTACACCTTATTTGTTAATGCGCTGTGACGGTGAGAACAGTTGTCTCAACTAGAACAAATAAAGTGCTTTTAGAGTTCTGTTCGCTCGAACCATATAGGCACGACCCTTTCCTTTGGTGGTATTGCTGACCATCTAAGAAACATCCGACACATGAACAATAAAACGGATAACAAGCAGGCCTGCCTTTCAATCTGATCAAATAGAAGTACTCTGAGTGCCATATTGCAAGCACAAAACCTGATCTTCCAAGTGGCAATAATACAGTTGAAAATGAAAAATTCTTACAGTAGTTGTGTCCTATTTGTAAATAATTGCACAGCTACTGATATTTACACACAGACGTGAAGCAAAGAGCACGCCACACACAGGCTCACGGGGATATCTGGGGGCTGTGCTGGATCTGCGCCCTGCTTTACTACATCACTAGCTGACGGCAGTCTTGTATGCCAAAATGCAATGCTTATCAAAAGGCCAAATGGCAGTGGAGGGAGATAAGAGAATATTCCCCTCTCTCCCCGAAGAGATGGGTGTGAACCATTTGGCCCATCTGCGCATAGTGTCTGCGTTGAACAATCCTCGGTCTTGTCTTTGATTCAGGATAGCTGTATGCCTATCCCATGATGTTTTAAATTCCCTCACTGTATTAAGATTACCATATATTCTGGGAGGCTGCTCCACTCATCTACTACCTTAGCTGGATGTTTTGAGCAGTTACAGATTTGTGAACATATACATAGTTTGTTCAATGTACAATCCAACAGAATAATGATCTCTGGGAATAACAAATAGAGAGACTGAAGAAACCTCACTGGTTTTACTGTACATAACACAGGGACGGCTAAGTTCTTCCTGCAGCAGGCACTCGCTGCACGGCCATCCGTAATAAATAGTGAAGTCAAGCACTTGAAATAGTAACTGTTATATGCTATTTAGTGCATAAACCCCAATACACCGTAATCACTCGATTTTAAGACAAGGGTTTTTCACCAGAGCGACCTTGTTTTTTTTTAATCACCGCACCTCTTATTCCATCTGCAGGATTCTGGCTACTGGGAGCACTGATTGGAGGAGCAGAGGAGAGGCTGTGCACAGAAGCTCCGCATCCTTTCGCCGAAAAACACGGATAACCGGGGAGAACAAAAAGAGGCAAGAAAAGTGATGGAGCTGCGGAAAAGGAGATAGGGACCCGGAACCAGTAAGACATTGACAGAGCGAGAGCTATAAAAACAAAAACAGGGGTTTCGATTTGTTCCCCCCAATAGGGTCTTTTCTTTTATTCTTTCATTAAGATCCAAAGTTGGGAGGTCTTCTAAATCTAGGAAATGTGCTCAGAAATTATGTTGGTCAGATAATTTATTCAAGGGATATGCAACACACACAGTGATCTCCGCTTTGCTAGTATGTGATCAAATACATTTTCCAAAGTTTTTTTCCTCCCTCTTTAAAGCCATGTTACCTTAGCCAAAACTACTGAACAAAATCCCTGACTCCTATCAGTGCCTTGCAGTAAACAATAGAATGTCTCAGTGTTAATCACCCAACCTGCCGGTGACTCCCGAGAGTCTATGGAGGAAAGGATTTCATTGCACAAGCAGGACTTCATTAGCATAGCCATAAAGAATCAGCTCAGTATGGTGCCTGAGCATGCCTACGACACATCATGTGGCTGACACGAATGGCAGCATCCAGAAACCTCAGAAAAGATGCAATATTGGTGCCTTCCACCCAAACACTTCTGCTCTCTTACTACTATGCACAGTACCGAGAGTGAAAAAATAATTCAGTCCGAAACTATTTAACGTACAAAACACAGCACTAACGTAAATGACTCTGGATGTCTTACGTAGTAACTGATAGGTTAGTACACTTGACCTGTAAAAGGATCCCAGGCCTGCTGCCTGCGTAGATTCCCCGATACACACTGATAAGCATGCCGTGTGCGGACCGTGACAAGCGCTGCATGCGGCTGTGCAGTGCCCGTCCGCTGAGACGTGCTCGGTGCTCGTGTAAACAACCGCACTGCCAGCAAGACAGACCCATGCGCCCCGTTCACGCCACACACGGATCCCTGCCATGAAGATTTGGAGGGAAAGCGTTGTCGCTCCCAGGCTGAGGGCCGGGGTGTTTAAGTTCCCCACGCATGGTGCTGCGCAGTAAACACAGCGCATTTCTCGCTGTGTGAGAAGTAAAGCCGCATGGTGTTATTGCCCCCTCCCTCTCCTCAGCCTGCACACAACCGCCATCTCCCCAGCTCCTTACCCGGCAGGGATGACTTGCCCCGGCTGCAGACATAGCTCCAGCACTACACCGGCCCGGTCTGATTTGATTTTCCTCTCCGGTGGTCTGTGCGGCCTCCCCGCTTCTTCTTGCTGTCCGCGATGATCTCTGGCTTCGGCCCCCGGCAAAGCGATGCCCACTGCTATCACAGAACCGATTTGTACCGACACACCCACAGATACTTTCCATTCTAATAAGCGCAAAGGCCGGGGCCCCGGGAGCCGCACTTCACTGCACTGGCTGGGCCGGGGTCCCTCCGCGTCTTCCTGAGCTCTCCGCTGCATGCTTAACATGTCCCCGCCCGCGCACCGCCAGCACGGGGCTCACACAGGCCGCGGTGTCTATGGCAACAGGTGCGGCCCAGCGCGGAGCGACAGTGACGTAACAACCGAGGAGGAGCTGCCAGAGACGCCCCTAAGGGCTACAATGCAGGGTTCAGTTGTAACAAGCAGCAAGATGAGTGTTCAGAGTAAAGAGGCAGGGAATTGGGAAGTCGTCCCCATGTAAACAGAGCCAGGCCGCGCGGAAGGAGGAGGAGCTCGGAACCGAAGTGTCCTAGCGAGTGTTTCAGCTCCACCCTCCACGATCAGTGGCGCAGCAGCTATGATGGCGCAAGGAGAAAGAGGCTGAGCCACCAGAATATCATTCACCGTCTTCCCGCTTTGCGGAATTAGCTCGCGTTTAGAGAAGGAGGCGGCACCGTGACAGCGTGTACCACGTGACGGTGGGAAGGGTGTCTGCTCGAAGACGCCATGTTGGTTGTGGCTTGGCTCAAACCCTGCAGTGGCTGTCTCATATTACACGTAGGTTGATAACGATTTGTGAGCGAATAGGGAGGTACAGGCACTCGGATACCGACCGTTCGCATTAAAAAAAGCTTGGTTTCCACCTTTTATCCAGGAAATATAATTGTGGTTTGTAATGTTCTGTTCGTGGGAAAACGGACTGCCGGTGGTTGGTGCTGAACTCTGAAATCTGATGAGAAACCGTGTGGCGACAGTGGCGATCCTTTTGCGTATGTGGCTTCATACGTATAATGTATTTATATCCTGAATAACGTGTGATTTTCAAGTAACTTGTGGTGCATAGGACTGCCACATTTTAGGCAATGGGACTGGTAGCTAAACTATTTTGGAGTTCATACAGGAGATTCAAGTAGGAAAAGGGGAGACCAGATTAATGAGAAGGTAAAGAGAGGAGAGAGAGAAAAAAAGAATGGAAAAATAGAGAAAGGAGATGAGAAGAAAGAAAGGGGAAGACATGTTAAGGAAGTAGATGCTAAATAGGAAGAAAGATGAGCAAAAGGAAAGAAGTGCCCCAGACAGTCTCATTCACCAGGCAGGATCTGCGCGGAGCTGTGGCTCATGCCCATAGTCTACAAACCTCCAGCGCATGCACACCTTGATATTGTAGCTCAACCAACGTCTATGTGTCGGAGACAACATATCCACTCTTTCCCCCATCCACACTGAACACTGTCTCTCTCCCAATGCGTCCATGCACATTCCAGGGCTGTGCTAGGTGTGGGAAAACTGCAACTTTCCTTGTCTAAAGTCTGTGCTGTGCCCCCTCTTCTCCTGGAATCTGGATTCGCATGGCCACCAGCCCAGTATTTCCCAGGGCATAAAAAGGTAAATCCAGGTCCTGGGTCAAACCTGGAAAGGGTTTACCCAACCCTTGTGGGGAAATATGCTTGGGACCATAGGCATATTTTGCTTTGATCGCATACACATTTTTGTGCAAATTACAATATTCTATTTGTTAAGCGCGTCCCTGTATATGGTAGACATGGTGCTCGATTAAGACCCTCCAGGGACCCCAGACCATTCTTGGAAAGTAACATGGGAAAAAAATAAGATACTGTTACAGTATGGCATACAGTGTGAGGGGCTTCATGAGCAATGATAATATGATGGCCATGTGAAGAAGTTAGTGGACTGGAGGTCTCAAAACCTGTGTGTGGGGGGTTCTTTTCAGAATGCAGATTGTGGGGTATTAAGGGAATATCTTGGAACAAGTGAGTTTTTAATAATCATTTAAAGTTATAATAAGTAGAGGATAGTATCTAGGGAATTCCAGAGAATGGTGCAGATTGGATGGCACATGGACACTCATTTAGGAAGGAGAGATGCAAGTTTGGGATCTAGTGATCATTGGTCTGTGTGGTTTAATATACGAACCACACAAAAGCAAATTTTAGAAAAGCTGAATTTCTAAAATGAGAATATGTGTAGAGGAGTCATTATCAGACTGGGGCAATTTAAATGGAGTCCAGGAGAAATGGGATTATTTCAAAGTTGTACTATTGAAGATAACAGAAAATTGTATTAGGCGGGTCAGCAAGAGTGAAAAATTAAAGAAACCGCTGTGGTACTCTGCAGAAGTGGCCAAAATCGTAAAAGACAAGAAGTTAGCCTTTAGTAGATCCAAAAATACCCAAAGTGAGGAAGACAGACAGATCTATAAAATTAGGCAGAAAGAGGCAAAGAAAGTTATAAGAGCTGCCAAATCACATGCAGAAGAGCGAATTGCCCTCTCAGTAAAAAATGGATTAGTTAGATTAAAAACAAAAGGCATATATGTAGAAGAGGATACAGGTTTAGCTGACTGCCTCAATAAGTATTTCTGTTCGGTTTTTACAGATGAGAATGAGGGAATGGGACCTCAGGAAAAAAAGACTGACTCATTTGAAATATGTGAGTTTATCGAGGCGGAGGTTCTACTTCAGAGCTTGGGGGTGCACTAGCAAAACCGTTAACTGATTTATTTAACAAATCATTGGTAACGGGAGTCGTCCCAGGGGATTGGAAAGTAGCGAATGTTGTGCCCATTCACAAAAAAGTCAGTCGGGAGGAGTCGGGAGGAGTTTTCTAAGACTAAGATTGTTAGTCTTAGAAAACAATGTTAAAGGAAAAGATTGTTGAACATCTGAAGTCACATGGGTTTCCAGATCAAAAACAACATGGGTTTTCCTCAGGAAGATCTTGCCAAACAAATCTTATTGATTTTTTTGATTGGGTGACTAAAGTAATTGATCAAGGTGGTGCAGTAGACATTGCGTATCTGGATTTCAGTAAGGCCTTTGACACTGTGCCACATAGAAGACTTATAAATAAACTGCAATCTCTGGGTTTAGATCCCAATGTTGTTGAATGGATTAGGGAGTGGCTGAGTGACAGAAAACAGAGGGTTGTAGTCAATGGCGTATATTCAGAACAAGGTCTTGTTACCAGTGGGATACCTCAGGGATCTGTACTTGGACCCATTCTCTTTAATATCTTTATTAGTGATATTGCAGATGGTCTTGATGGAAAGGTATGTTTATTTGCTGACGACACAAACATTTGCAACAGGGTTGATGTTCCTGGATTTAGGGGTAATTATTTCTGAGGATTTAAAGGTAGGCAGACAATGCAGTAGAGCTGCAGGTAATGCGAGCAGAATGCTTGGTTGTATAGAGGGAAGAGCTCATGCCGTTGTACAGATCACTGGTGAGACCTCACTTGGAGTATTGTGTACAGTACTGGAGACCGTATCTCCAGAAGGATGTAGAAATGGAGAAAGTTCAGAGAAGAGCTACTAAAATGGTTTATGGTTTACAGGTTAAAACTTACCAGGCCAGGTTAAAGGATCTTAACATATATAGCCTGGAAGAAAGACGAGACAGGGGGGATATGATAGAAACAGTTAAATACTTAAAGGGAATCAACAAGATAAAGGAAAAGAGTTTATTTAAAAGGAGAAATACTACCACAAGAAGAGGACACAGTCTTAAGCTGGTTGGGCAACGGTTTAATGGTAACATCAGAAAATATTACTTTAGGGCAAGGGTAGTGGACTCATGGAATAGCCTTCCAGCAGAAGCGGTAGATGTTAATACAGTAAAGGCTTTTAAGCAAGCATGGGATAGGCGTAAGGCCAAGCTAGATATAGGATAAGGGCAGGTACTAAAGGAGAGTACTCAGAGGTTGGGCAGACTGGATGGGCCTGCTAGGTTCTTATCTGCCGTCACTTTCTATGTTTCTATGTATGCAAAGGGCAGTTAGAAGAGAAGTGCTTATAAGAGCGTGGCGTAGGGTAAGCAGTGTTGTTAAGGGCTCAATAAGTAAGGGTCAGGACTTTGAATCTGATTCTGAAGATATGAAGGATCACCGGTATGGCATAGTTATTCAGAGTGGATTGAAGTGGTATAAAGCAGGGTAGGATATCACAAGGACACAAATCAGTATTTTACTTGCATCTTGTGTGAGGAAAGGATGGATTTGAAAGCTGTGTCATAGGTGAAGTTGGTAGGATGGTGAGCGACTTGATGTAAGGAAGGAAGGAAAAAAAGTTGAGTATTGCATTAAGACAGCAGGTCTTGGGGGTAGATCATTCAGTCGTCAACCGGAGATAGAAAACAACCCAGAATGAGCTGTGTGATGAGCGAGAGAGAACAAAATGTCTTTGACCAGAGCATAGCTCACATGGTTTGGTAATATCACAGACAATACAGGGAGGACATGCCCCAGCTGCGTGTATGTACATGCTGTGAACATGCAGTATGTGCTCGTAGCTGGCTGTTAACCAGATCTTCATTTTGCCAGCCTTTCTGATATGCTACTGGAGACACTTGTGTTTTTTCCATCTGTGGCCTGCATTTTATACATGTTAGCTGGCTGCTTTCCAGTGTACATTCACTGGACTGTCTACTCCTAGAGTACATATATCAGTCTATCAGTGTCTGTTTATATTTGTTGCATAGTTTTTAAACTATCAATCTGACTAAAAAAGAAAAAATACACTATTATCCAATATTATCCCAGAGATTTTAAAAAAAGATTCTTGACTCTGCATTCCCTAGCTAAAGTCAAAATACTGTAACCCTGAATAACTGTGTTTGATAGAAACCATTTCACTTGCATTTCATGTCTTTACTGCCCTGATTATTAAAAAGAAAAAAAAAACCACTTGAAATCGAATTTCCTTTCATTTCCTCTTTAACCCATGAGACATGTTGTCTATAGTAATAAAAATAAACCCAGACAGGTCTTTGTATTGTCCTTAAAAACACTTGTGTATGGTAATCATAGCTCCACATAGGTATCTTTCCTAATAAACAAGCCCAATTTGGAGATTACCGGTAGCTAGTCCTTAAGACTGAGAACTTGCATTACTTTCGTTGTTGCTATTCTTTAACCCTTTCATTGCCATCCATTTATGTTATGATTGGGCAAGCGGACCTAACATACACCCATTAAAATGCGAGTTTGTGAGTGCCTGTTTAATTTAATATGTTTTAGGTGAGGACATGCATATTAACTTACATCTCCTTTCCTGAATGTTAGTGCAAATTGCTATTGGGTGCAAGTTGTTTTTTTGGCTTCATACATTATACATTATTTATGAAATTCGTGAAGTAAAGTTTGGACAAAGCATCAAAAAAGTAGGTGAAACTCGCTTGGAAAACAGTTAAAAGCAAGACGCTCACAACTGATTTCAAAGTTCAAACTCTTACTTTAGCGGTAGTCAGGCATATATCAGGCATATATTCATGTATATTACAATATTGGCCACAAGGTGGCAGCATAAGACTCCCTATTGTGTTAGTACATCATATGGAGAGCTACCTCAACCAAAGTTGCACAATTAAAATGGGTACTTACACTAGTAAATCAATGGTGTAGAAAGAAGAGAAACTCTATTTTGCATGCGATTACATGTGCTCTTGAGAAACAGGACATATTAGGGAGTTCAGAGACACAGTTCCCATAAAGAATTAGATATACACTGGAGACAGTTGCAAGGATAAAACAAACATGGTTAAGTACCCGCATTCATCAAAAATTGGTTGCCGTGTTATCAAATAAATTAGCAGGTTTATGTTAAAGATGGTATGTTTAGTTCAAAAGAACAAATAAATATAAAATACAATTGTGCTAGAAGTCTGACTGCAGTAGGAACACCCAGACAACCTTGGTCCCTGGAGAGTAAATTTTGAGAGTAAAACAAAATAAAATTGATTTTTGGATCTCAAGGTAAGGGCAGTGTTAATCTGAGTAGGGATAGCTTTCCAAAAACGTATGGATCGTGGGAATACTTACCAGATGTGAATAAAACAGCCTACTTGTCTACAGTCCCTCAAGCATAGGAATTAGTAGGAAGGTTTAGGACTGCCAATTTTCGGGGGGTAACTCACCACTTGAATGCCATTATGAGTGAGTGTTGTCTCACTTGGATCCACTTGGATGCTTAGGCCAATTGAGACCAGATTTGTTTCCAGTCTTCCATGGAAAATTCAGATTTTATGGTCTGTCCCACAACACATCGCAAATTTCTATTTGGTATTAGATTCTAGTGTGAATGAAATTATAATATAATGCAAGAATTATACCTTTAGTCTAACAATCTGAAAGCATGCCCGTATAATCAGTACATTATATGGAGAGCTACCTCAACCACTCATTAACACTTGTAATAGTGGCCTACAGCAGTGTTGTTTCAAATGAGGAAGGAGGAATTAGTATAGATATTGAGCTTTTTTAAAAAGCCAACATTTAAAGATTATTATGGACGTGCTGATCAAGCGAAAATTCGTACAAACATAAATATTAATGACTTCACCGAGAGTTCACCGAGAGACCAGCGTGGCTGTTCTCCTGAAATGGACAATAAAGGATCATAGCAGCCCACCCAAGCATCAGGTAACACTCATGTTGAGGTGAAAACAGGACTCTTTTTATTAAAACCAAATACAGAGCTATATATATATATATATACACACAAGTAAGAAAAGGGGGCAAGACAAATATCACATGATCTAAATACCATGTCAGGAAGGAAGTAATTAGATCAAATCCTGCAACACAATACACGGAGGAAGGACAGGATGACATGAGACATAAATAATTACATTAATTGGGGACGTAGATGTGGAATCATGATAGACAAATAATTGGCTTAAGACAGACAATGGCCAGTTTTCTCTCCGGCTGCTCGCACATTGTGGCTCCTGGACTCCTCATGATCCTGGTCATCTAAGACCAAACGCTACCATCAGAGTGGTTTTGATCCTTATTAGCAATTATCTAGAAAATGAACATCTGCCCATTCTCCTCTTCATCCCTAGAGCAAAACCGTACAGGAGTCTCATTCTGTGCAGGTCATACAGTTTGGGGCAATAACAGTAATTGTTTAAGGTCAGTTTATAAATGCCATTTTTGCAGTTTTTTTTTAAACATATTTCTTCATTACCTACTTTTCACCATTCACAGCAGGGGATATAGAGGAAGAATTAATTCGTCTGCGCTTTTGAAACACTTATTCTTTGGAATAGCTTTATGAAATATTCTTGAATTCAGTTATTGTGTTTGCTTGTACCACTTTCACTGGAAGGCTATTACACATGTCTAAAGCAGAATTTTGCCGCTGAGATGTGGGTGGTAATACTTAATACTTTGCCTACACTTATTTATTCTATTCTTGTTCTTCTTTACTTCTTAGCTCCATTTTCCGAAACAGAATTGTATGCTAAACACTCAGCATACATTTCATTGGCTTTTCATGATGCCTAAACATTGATTTCAATTGGTGCACTACAGTGCATATAGAAGAAGTGCAGTCAAATAATCGTCCTGCGTCACTATAAGAAGACAGAAGGAAAAATAAGAAATATATCTAACTCCTATAACAAAAGAATGTATGAAGAAAAATGCCTTGGAGTCAATGCAATACTTCCCATACGGATTGAAAAATAATTTCCCTTTAAACATCCAATTTTATAGCTAATATTTACTGATCGTAATTAAGTATACTGATGGTTGATTCTTTTGGTTATTCCTTTATTTTCCGGGTGTTATTTTCCACTAGGATTATGTTCACTAGTGTCTCATGCCTTTCTGGGTTTACAAGTTTCATTTTCTGAAGAGGAGCCATCAAAAGCAGCTGAGCACTGCATTCTATTGTGAGCCAATTGAAAGGTGTCATGAAAGCTGTTTCATTTTTAATTTATTTTAATGTGAAATATAGGTCCCATATGGTTCAGATTTTTTTTTTGCTTGTGTCTATGCAGCAAACTCATTCATTTCCGCACTTTCCCGATGTATTATTTGGATGTAAGATTAAATTCATACTTGATTAAATTACAGTATGAGAATCCAAGGGAGGCACAACACCAAGCCAGATACATTGATTTATTACTAGCAACAGTGTTTGGTTAACAGAGGACCAGTATTTCAAATCTGTAGTTTGATCTTACCTGATCCCAAACTCAAAGGTGAAGAGCATCATCTTGTTTTTATTGGTTTCTTTCATTAAATTATCTAGACATGGCCAAAATTTTAATTTAATGCCAACAATCCAACCTGTCGCATATGTGTGTGTCCAGACCACGGTCAGAATGAGGGTACGGCCACAATGAGCAAAGTAGGGCTGGATTTGGCCAGAGCTAAGGACGGTAGTATGTGCCCCTTTAGTACAACAACCTTATTAATTAAAATATATATACAGATTTCAAGAAGGGGTCTGGAAATGGGCTGTGTTAGAATCACTGCCATCCACTCTCACAAAGAGAGGTAGGTGCAACTGATTCATAGATGTACTACTTCTTATCAGGGACCACATAGTTAGAATTTCCCCTTGGGACTCTAGGCATGCAGCATTTTGACATTCATGTAACCTGCCCCCCATTTGGAAATTCAAAGAGGCCTACTGGAGGAGCAGGATATGGAGAAACCGTAGCTTATTTACAGTAAGTCAAATAGATATAGATAGCAGATAAAACACCCGTTAAACAGGGGAGTGCAGCAACAAAAGGTTGTATTCAGTTCTGTACACCCACTGCTGGGCCTGCCCTCACCCTCTAGCTGGTCATCTCCCCTTTAATCTGGCATCTGCTTCTTCACAGGCACAGAGTCCCCGGCTGGATAGAAACACAGTTGGCATGCTTCAGGTACAAGATAGCTTATTTCAAACATTGATTGCATCCAGGGTTAGTTAGTACTTCAGCAAATACTGCATTTGCCATGACTTTCAGCCAGTCCAGTATGTTAAGCATCATGGGAAAGTGAGCACTCAAACATTGGTGTTCCAAAGGTTAGCTTTCACACCTAAATGGACTGTGCTGCAATTGTTATTGAATGCACATCTCATGACTCAGTCATCCATTTGGTTGGCTAAACATTATGAAAAATGTGAAAAGAGCACTTTGTGTGCCAAATGTCACAAAATAGTAACAAAAATGACTGTCTCCTATTTTGGTTCCAAACCTTTATGCCCTTTTTTCTTACTCTTAAACTACCCCCTTTTTTGTAATACCTCAGTATGTTTGCTGTGCATCACAGAGCTACACTACACATTAACTTTTCTTGACTGCAGCTCCCATGATGTTGAGCAAGCAATGTTACTGGTTTATTATTATGGAAATAGTAACTGGTACAAAGACTAACTAACTTTTGTTGGCTACAATAATATTCAACTACCCATACTGCTAGCTGAACTTCATAGCAATTGTTTCTATAGGCTGGACTTGTGGCAGGCCTACATTACACAAAGACATTTCTGTTGTTGACTGCAGCTTCTATGATATACAGTCAGCCATTTGTAGCTGAACACCATAGGAAATGGAGACTGGGGTAGTTGTGGCTAATCTACCCCGGCTATTTTCATGTTGCACAGGTGCAGGCTAGTCTTTTAACTACTACTACCATGATCATATCATTTTTTAATATTAATGTGTAACATTTGCCTTCCAACAGGAAACCCCTTTCCTAAATTAACAAAGGGGGGCAATGTGGGGGGGTAAGGATTTATTGTGGTGTGAGAGGGGAAAGGTGGGGAAGATATTTTGTCCCGCCCCAGAAAAAATCTGGCGGACACCTATGGCCCTTCACAGTGTCGGTTAAAGCCAGTTAAACAGTTCAATTCCTCTGCAAACTTTCATATTTAGCAAATATAATCCTAAGGGACTGAAACTGCTTTAAACCCTGCTAAGAATCAATCATGTACTTGTGCACAATACACAAATAATAAACAATACAAATCATATGTAATAATAATAAAAAAAAACATATGGATCTACTGAACATGCCAATAAGCCAGACCTTCCCAATAGAGGACTGCATTGGGAGCGGACGGTCAGACACTGTACCTGCGGGTCCCAGTAATCCCTTGCAGTCCCGCAAGGCTGCCTTTGGCTGCTCCCCTCTTCTCTTGCTCCGCCCAGGAACACAGCAGATTCACGTGATGTGACGTCATTTCCCGTGACTCCGCTGTGTTCCTGGGCAGAGCAAGAGAAGAGACGCTGTGAGGGAGCAACTCGAAGGCAGCCTTGCGGGACTGCGCAGGAAATCTGCAGTTCAGGTAAGGAGGTGGGCGGGATTGGGCACACATGTTGCGGGAGCGGGCAGGATTGGAAAACACACATTGTGGGAGCCGGTGGGTTTGGACAAAAAATCAGCGGGAGCGTGCGGGATTAAAAAAGCAGTTCCGCACAGAGCTCTAGTTCCTGAAATGTACAAATAAAAGAAAATAAATTTAATTGTAACAGTATGAGCTTATGCAAACATGTAGATGGTGCACATATACGTGGTAATTTATCTGTGTGGGACCCAGTCCAAGTCCAGTCTAGGACAGCAGCTTTAGGGGGATTATTAGAGGGGAGATCGCCCCAGACGGCTTACTTATGATATGGAGGCGCACCTTTGAGACACACTGTGACAGGATACGATGCCATATGCCGACGTGACGTTTCTTAACACCGCACAGCACAAACAAAGAGTGATGGAGACTTAACGGGGAAAATAAACACGCGGGTCCTAAAAATGCAAATTTAAGATGGCTGTCCCAGTGATGTACAAGTATGGTGGGTTTCTAATATCTATATTGTGGGGGGGTTTAAGGCACAGTTTGAGTACATTAACCCCCTCGTAACATTTCTGCGCTGCTCGTGTCTAGCTGTAATTTTCTTCCTCATTTACTGAACTCACACAAGTTATATTTTTTTTCCGGGACAAGGTGGGCTTTCTTTAGTCAACAAAGTATAGCCTTGAGAAAGCTCCAATTTTGTGGGGCATATTTATATATATTTATTTTGTGCTCTTGTAAATAAAAATGACAGGTCACTAGAATATTTCTGAGTTCCTGAGCCTTATTGCCCTAAAAAAACTGTACTTGGAAGTGGCATTTATGGCCAGTAACTGCAGGATTTTTGTCACAATATATAAAAAAGAGCAAATGGTAGCATCACAAATTTCCATTTTGAACAGATGTGAATAGACCGAAAAAGGTTGGTTCCCAGTTTGTTTATTCTAACCGTGCTATACAAGAAGTACCCTCAAAAATGTTATTTTTCTGGTGTACTGTTCAAATGTAAGCACTTGGAAAGTGTGGTATTATTTGTGTTATATTACAGGTTACAGAAACATTGGATAGATGCTAAAATATAAAATAGCAGAAATTCAATGCAAAAATAATTTGTAAGTCATATTTGAACTGAACTTGTCCATATTCCACAGAGAGTGCAGTAATTTATTGGTAATGAGAGCTTCGGTACCCTCGGCTCACAAGGGGTAGACTATAAACTTACACTTAGTCGTAGACATTTTCATTACAGTGAATTATTGGACAAACTGCTGCCCAGCCATAGCAAGGTATTGAGTTACTGGCGTTGCCTACAAGATACATAGCAAATCTAATCTGTACGTGTACTTTTTTCCGAGGGAATTGCATATTAAACCTTTTTTTCATGTTTATCACTAAAAGCAATTAATTTCCAAAGGTTTGTTCTGGTTATTAAATTTTAGAAAATTATTAGATGTGTTTAAAGCAGGAGTTGACAAATTTGTTTTGCACCCAGGAGACAGCCAAAAAAATTAGCAGCCAACTTTTTTCTTCCCCATTAATAATTTTATTTTAATTTATTATCCCCTGGTCTGACGTTAAAGGATGTTTATTGGGACAATATCACATAAAACGCCTTACTTTATACCATAAAGACTCAAGTTTGTATGTTTAACCATTGTTCTTACACCTACACACACTAACACCATACAGTAACAGACCCACGCTAACGTGTTATGCTCACAACACTAATAACTTACAGTAACACATACATGCTAAAATTGTACACTTATGTATGCACATGCTAGCACCACACTATCCAACAACATACACTCACTAGCTAACACTATATAAAATACTCACATTCTAAAACTGTGCACGCATACACACTGAATCTGGCACTACAATACAATACTGTCAGAGCTCAGTTAAGCAGGTCAGCTAGCAGCCCAGTTGCATGGGATATCCAAGGCTCAGTTTGTACCCCATGATGCATCATTACCGGACGGAAGGTAATGATGCATCATGGGGTAAGTGATAGATATACAGCACGATGGCCCCCCTAGTCGGGCACAAGATAGTTCTAGGATGCTGAATCGGTGGGGTCAGTTGCAAGCCCTCAGGCAGGGGATAACGGCTGCAAGCCCTCAGACAGGACATCGTGGGCCGCCTTAGGGGTGTGCGACCTGTGCGCTCGCACAGGGCGCCATAGCAGCAGGGGCGCCTGCCCGGGACTTAAATTAAAACCGTTTTTTTAATCTTTATTTAACATCATTCATGTTAAATAAAGTTAAAAAAAACCGATGCTTTAATGTAAGTCCCGTGCAGGGGTGCCGAGTGGTTGCTCGTGAAGATTTCAGCAACAGCTCGGCACCCCTCACTCTCCGTGACTCTGTCGAGCTGACATCATGTTCCGGCGCTCAACATGAAATGCCGGCACTGCAGCAGAGTGGGAAGACGGATGACTCTCGCTCCCACCGCAAGACTCCGGCAACAACGTAAGTGAGGATAATAACAAGTAAGGAGAGGGAGTAGATAGTTAGAAGGGGCGGGGGGGTAGTTAGAAGGGGCAGAGAGGAGGGGGATAGTGAGAAGGGGCAGAGGGAAGGGATAGTGAGAAGGGCAGAGGGAGGGGATAGTGAGAAGGGACAGAGGGAGGGGGATAGTGAGAAGGGGGTGCCAGAGGAGTAGTCCACACAGGGCGCCAGAACACTTAAGGCTGGCTCTGATCACGGCTGCAAGCCAAGAGACTGGCACTGGACACGCAGCAGGGCACTGGATAATGCAAAGGCCCGGAATGGTGGAAGCAGCAGGTATTTGAGGAGGAGGGCTGCACCCAAGTAACAGTTGCAGCTGGTCAGATCATTAGCATATAGGTCAGGGTTGTCCAACCTGCGGCCCTCCATCTGCTGCAGGACTACATGTCCCTTAATGCTCTTTCCGCTAAGGGGCTGGCTGATGAGTATGGAAGATGTAGTCCTGCAGCAGCTGGAGGGCCGCAGGTTGGACACCCCTGATATAGGTAATGATTTTTCTGACAGGTGACCTCTAGAGGCTGCAACAGACATTAGAGATAACAAAGACAGTCTGGGCTGACAGAGTGAATTCCTGACACATATTGACTTTGGCACAATACATTTACACACACTTTCTCTTGCACCATACATATATAGACTTACACGCTGACATAATAGTATACACACACTCACTTACTGACTCCAGCACTACACAGTTACACACATACATACTGACACTACAGTATACACTCGTATGCACTCACATACACCAAACCCCTCTTTCACCTCATCGAGACCTACAATGCTGCAAGTTTGTATTATACAAAGGGTAGGTTTACCCATGCCTAATGCATGGGTTAGGTGGAAGGAATTTTCCATCCTAACTCCCTTAGAACACTGTTTAGTGCATTAACCCCCTGAGATATATGCATGGCAGTGCCAGCAGGGGGAGCTCTAGCATAGCTGTTAATGTGCTCACACTGAAATAATTTGTTCTCTGAAATTACAGTATGTCCATTTATTTGTTATCTTGATTTAGAAACCATGTACTAAAGCAAAGTGAGAATGCCAAACTAGACCAGTATTGGAAGAAAGTCCAGAGGGGATAAAAGTAAATTCATTAAGTGCTTTTTGGTTTTCAGAGACTTAACAATATGGTGCTACAGTTTCCAAAACTTATTGGCTACTTCAGTCAGAATTGATCTGGTGGCTGCTTTGCAGTAAATGGCAAAATTTCTTAGCCCCCGACCCAGTCAAAGAGTTCAAGGGTGACCAATGTAAGACAAAATCAATATACAAAAACATATTTGTATTAAATATTTATGGATTTGCATTAAATATTGTACATTGCAAAATAGACACAACGCGTGTGCGGAAATCTTTAAAATACTATCTTTCATTTTTCTAACTACCTCTAGGAGACATATAGGTTTTCCCTACTTTGATACCCTGTTCAGGGCATAGTTGGATCCTCAAACATTGCTCATATCAATGTAAATGTACAATATAATGAAGGGCATACATATTGAGGCTTGTGTGGAACAAGAGGAATTTAATGCAGCATGAGGGCATATATTGTCTGTTCAGATGCAATATATATATATATATTAATGGGCCCAACAACAAAGGTTTGCCCATGGCCTCTTCTGGCTCATAGGCCTCCATTCTTCAAGGGTTGGCCCTAGATCTGAGTTTCCTTTCCACGGGGCTATTAGTGAATACCTTATGACATTTTTACCGCTCACAAAGCCACCAACAACATCGATTGCAGAATCATTGAATATCTGTTCAATGCCGTCACAAACTATGCAACATCTCTACTTACTTCAATAAACTTTGAGTGAGTTGTTTCCCAAACATCATGTCACCTGAGTTAAACATCAACTGACCACAGAAACTCGGGCTTTTCCATGCTATGTACAGATGCAGTTCCGTAGTAGCATGAGTGCAAGAGATCAAGAAGAATCCCTATCTGCATTTTATTTAAGATGCTTTATTACCACAAGTTGATAATATGACCAATATATTGATTATATTCTATAGACTTTAATCTCAAAACCCATAGGAATTACCACTCCATGGCCGTATAATCTCTGCATGGTGACTTGGGGTGGGAAATAAATTTAAACTAATGCAATTTCTGGCACATAAATAATACAGAATATGAGGCTCGTATCTTTTGGAGACTAATTCTGCCACCAGCTCTGGCTCCAATTAATGTTTGGAAATAAGGGCCAAATGGACCTTGTCATCTTGTATTTAGTCTGGATTAGAAACTGACTCCAGGAGGATGAATTGTGTCTCTGTAATTTCTGATCGGTACAAAATATATGTACATGTAATCTCTGCTTGGATCCTGAGGACATTTACGGTAGCCAAGATCCTGTAGGATGCATTTTATCTAGTATATGCAGCTGAAAAGTATAAATTCTGGCAAAAGCAAGGAGTAGAATCTTCCAATATTTGTTGACAATAAAGAAATCTAGAACTGCTCCCAAAGGGCCCACTAAGGTTATAGGACTAGGCTGTTAGAGAGCTGATGTCTGCGGTATTTGCCACCTAATCCATCTTAAAGTGGATCTGAGAACCTTGAAGGTTTGTGTTGTGAAATTTACCTATAGAGGATGAATATACTTTATTTGTATTTTTATTTTATAAACCATGTACTAATTATATGCATATTAGAACCAATATTCAGGGACTATTTTACCCCATGCCTACATGCATAATCATAATCCCCGTCTGTCCTATTTGGTTTTCATTAGCATGCTTATCAATTTAGTTCCCATCGCTGGAACGCACAACAGATGACATCCCATCTGTATCTGCCCACATGTGTGTGGTGGCATGATGTCATAGCATGGCTTACCCACTTTACCTCCTCAGTTGTGGTATGACATCGATTCAAGCTCTCGCCAAGGAAATGCCCTGGTTCCTCGCCTTTTGTATATGTCCAGTGGACAATTTGGACACTGTGCAGACATAGTGCTCCTAACATTTCTGCAACTCTACTAACAATTGGTATACTGGTCAGGACAACCAGAAGCTTGGACAGTTTTGAAAGCATAACTAATCATTACTTGCCTGACAATAACCCTTGATATACCCGAGAGGATTGCACACATCAGATTTTAGTATTCTTGCTGGCATAATAGCTGTAATGCATTTAATCTATACAACATATCATGCCACTTTATAGCACCAATAACTATATGCATGTGCTGTGTTTTATGCATGGTGCTCAATAGAACTTAGGAACAATGATGATTCACTAAGATGACAGATGTGCCTTCAGGCAGGGGAAAACCAGGTTGGTTATTTAATTCTGGCAGCTGTACATGTGGATAAGCACTATAAAGAAACCTATAAACAAGTTTAATTAAAAACCCAAAACATATGAATTTCAACATCATTATACACTTTAGACATTGTAGCAAGCAGGTCCCTCATTGCTTTCCTTGGAGTAGCTGGAGTAGCCCTTTATCACTCCTATCACTCCTGTGTCCCAATGGCACATTTTAATTTTACAGCTAGAAATGTTCTTGTTTTCCATGAAAGCAGCTAAGTGACCCCAAACTTTTAAAGGTATTGTATATGGATTCACCAGTAATTCGAAGCACTCACATATGTTGTATCAGTGATAAAAAAAATATTATTATTATTATTATTTTATTCAGATCAGAAACCCAACATTTTGGTCCCTCAAAGATAAAATGCATCTAAGCAGTTTTTTATGCCAGACCAAACAACCACAAGACAGTCACCCACCATGCACTCCTGCATACCTGCCATACCCTTTACAATTCTCTTGCACTCACAGACAATAGACGTAGTATTATATAGAATCTACATAATCCATAAGGTATTATAAATATTCCATTACTGTTTATAAAAAATAAAATTACAGTGAAGCAGGCTTAGAAACAAATGTCCAGTAATGAGATATAAGAGAGAAAGAAATTTGAAAGACAAATTGTTACCTACAGATCCTGTGAAATGCTATGAATAGGATAAATCTACATAACAAATGAGGGATATTATCAATGCATAAGCTGTGGCACTTGCAGACATATGCAACCTTCTAATCCGTTTGTACACCCACATACTGGCAAATGTTATCTTATTAACCCCTTAATGGCCAACAACGTGCCGGGCACAAATTTCCAGGAGCCCTCCTGTGACCTCTGGCTCATTCAACCATGCAAGTCAATGGAGCCCAGCTTAATAATCACCATATGATTGGTAAATATAATAAATAAATATTTTTTGAAAAAAATGTTAAAAAATAGTTTAAAAAATAAATAAAATTTGGCAACATTTAAAAACAGTTATGCAGTGATGTCACCATCAGAAGAACCATCCAGTTCCAAGAAAATGTAAAAAAACAGTCCATAAATATAAAAAATAAATAGTTTGTATCTCTATCTTCCAAAAAATCCTGGCATGAGAAGAGTTAAAATACTAGCATTTCAAATTCCCATGGGGTATTTAGTTTAAAAAAATGTATGGTTTGATAGGGTTAATTGATTTGGCCAGGTTCAAAGTTGTCCCAAATAGGACATGAGTGCAGACGGACAAGAAAAAAGCACACCTCCCAAATGTAGCTTTTTAGCCACCAAACAACCCAACAAACGTATGCATGGGTGGTATCACTGCACTCAGGATATGTTGCTGAATATTAGGTTGTTTTTGGACAGTGATGCATACTATGAGCTATACATTCATAACTAAAGTACAATGTGTGTTAAAAAACACACAAAAAATGAGTGCCACAAACTTTCACAAAGGCTGGTGGTAGAATTAGTGCATTTAAAGAGTTAAAGTATGAAATAACCTGAGTTGTCTAGTTTTCAAAAATGTATGGTTTGATAGGTAAATTGAATTAGCTGACTTCAAAGATGTCTCAAATACGACATGGGGGCAGAAATACGAGATGTCAAAATTCCAAGTTAAAAATCTGAATTGAGCATGTCCCAAATGTGACCATTTAGCCCCCCAAATAAAGTGGCAAACCCAGACTGATAAGCCAGTATCAAAAATTTTTTGGAAGTGGGGCACCAGTTGAGCAAAGGTGGTGATAGGTCTTGTCTGCTATTGTAGCATGAAGCCTTTTGGATTGAATGACCAGCTATAGTTAAATTATTTTGTTGACGGACATTGACGAACTAATAACTTAGTTCATTTTTTTCTAACCCCGCTCCACTATAACTTTATACTATAAATGTACTTTATAATGTAATAAATTTGTACTTAATATTGTGTTTTATGTTATTTCTTCAAAAAATATATTCTAAATGTCTTCCAAGATGAGTACATTCTTTAAATAAAGTCCTTGTACAGAGCACAAAAATGTAAAATATCTCAAAAACAGCTTCAATAAAAAGGGAAATATTTATAATACCTTTAGGGTGGTATTGATTCTATTGAATACTATGGTTATTGTTTATGAGTGCAAAAGAATTGTAAAAATAACACCGTTTAGAATTTCAGCACCGGAATTATTTTATTAACATCCAGCATGTGTGGAGTTACACAGGCAAATACTGGGTTAAGCAGGGCAGCTATGCACAAATCCATGGTGGGTGCTTGTTGTGTGTTTATTTGGTTGAGGATTAAAAAAAAGACTGCTCAGATGTATTTTATGTTTATCCTTGATATAGGTCTCTGTGGAGACCTTTTTTGGATGTAAATCATTTTTTTAATTTTTATTATCGATACAAGATCAGTGAGTGGGTGTTTTGTTCCTGTTTGAATGCACAGGAGTGCTATGAGGAGTGCCTATTTTTTATGAATGGAAATTGTTTTATCGAACTTCTGTGTGTATAAAATGGTTGCTTTTTCAAAACCTCCAAATAAATCACTATGACACATGTGACTAGTTGGTCTTGGCCATCAGTGTACTGATATAGACCAACAATAGAACTGCCCAGTTCAAGCTGTCATTACTAGAAATATACACATAAAACGAGGAAGGCATTATAGTAATTTACAAAAATAAGTGTTTGAACATTTTGTCTTCCTTCCTTTGCAGACGCTTACATTTATTCTTCCCCTTTTTTCCAAAAATAGAGCCTCGAGCATTGTAGTAGATAAGAAACAATTCAAATATTTCTCAGGCGTCTTTATATTATTATTAATAATAATAACACCAAAAGCCACAATATACAAATCATCAAATAATGCATGAAATAACTGACAAATGGCATTGTTTGCTATATGTTCAATATAATGTAATGTGTGTGTATATACTGTGTGTGTGTATATATATATATATATATATATATATGACATGTATTGTGAAATACTATAATGACAATTAGTATAAACTTTTTTTTTTTACCTCATACCATATATAATTTTTACCTTATATGGTATACAGTAAAACAGCCATATTGATTGGTCTATTAAGCTCTTTCAAACATTGTGATGGAAGGAGTGAACCTCAATTATCTAAAGATTAACTTATTATTATTATTATTACTATTATAACATATATAATATGTATTCTTGCTTAATATGTGCAGCATCAATGGCCAGATTAAAACTGGTATCTTGAGGTTTTGTTCCATCTAGGCAAAACGCTATTTACACTGTCTTATTTATTAAATAAATAAAACTCAGCACGTCTCTCATTTTATTCTTTTCTCCGAAGGGTTAACCGCATAATAACAAAATAGACATCTTAGGGTTTTTTCCGTTTCCATGGGTAACAACCTATCATTGCCTGCCTTTGTGTCATTTGACAGTTAAGTGTTTCTGCCAAAAACTATGCATGTGGCAAATTCTACTTGATTAAATAATTATTTCTGAGAAGGGTTTGGGCATTCACTAGTACCAGGAATGTTTCAATCCTGCATTTAGTTTCAAATATGTTAAATTCAGACTACATGGAACAGCATATATTTGTATTCCATTACAATATATATATATATATATATATATTATACTTTGCTATCAGGGTGATAAGAAAACTGTCGCTGTTAATTTTACATTTTTTAAAAAATACACATTACAACTGATGTAGTATTAACAATATTATTAAATCTATTATTAAAATCTTTTGTAATAAAATGTACTGTGTCAAGCACTACATAAATTGCAAATTTTTAACAAAAACAAGCTAACAAATCAAACCAAGGTGACTGTCTGTTATAGTTTTAATAAGTTTGCAAAATAAACACCCACTTTGTATTATTATTAATATATATTTTTTAATTGTTTCATATAGTGCCTTCATATTCCATACAGCTGTACAATGGGATACAGACCTTGGAACTCACCAGGGCTTCAATGTTATCCACTAGCCAATAAAGTGTAAGGCAAGTGGCCCTGACAGCGGCAACAGCAAGCAGTTTAGGAACCTGCATTCAATGGTCAGCATATTGAGAAACAGGCATACAAGGGGAACTGGGTGTCCAACACACTGTATATACAGTACATTGAAAGCATCAACAGGCAACAATGTTGCAAATTGATGGAAATTGGAGTTGCAGAAGAAACTTACCTGGTGCAGTGTAGCAGATGGTGTTGTGACAGCAGAAAGCTTGCGGGGTGGCTTTCAGCATGGCTTCTGAGAAGTTGGCAATGACCGGCCTTTGCTACATTTTTGCGTGAAGATGATAGAGAGGGCCCAAGCTGCTCATGTGAACCCCCAGCATTAGCAAGGTCAGAGTGGAGCGCCAGAGGCAGGGCAAAGACGTCCCCAGACAGTCGAGGATCTCCATCAAGATTGAGCCCAAGCAGGGCCTTGGCCACCATGGAAGCAGCCAGCTGTAGAAAGTCCGGAAGGCCAGAGCGCCAGAGAGGTGGGACAGAACTCCCCTTAGTGACCCACAGAAGCGACGCTTCACCCAGAGTCCCCAGGTATTGACATCAGTAAGTGGAACTACTTTCGCAGACTTCCAATTGAAGCAGGAGTTTTATGAAAAAGTCATCAGATATTTGTAAATACACCTCTGGGAAGATGCATGACTAAACATCATTTTAAAGCTATACAATAATCAGAAAACTAATACCACTCTATTTCTCTCAGAACAGTCACGTAATATTTCTACAACCATGTTTATAGGTGAGCAGCTTCTATTACCCAAAAATTAACTTAAAGTGATAAGGAAGCATGAAACAAAAGACCCCAGGGAATGAACTGCATGCACTACAGATATCATCAGTATCATTATTCTGAGCAAGCTTTAGAGGCAATAAGCAACTGTTTTCTAGGACTTCACTTATACAGTTAAAACTGTCATACTTTTAGCCATTTTTATGAACAATTCTAGTTTCAAAAGTATAATTCGGATGACAAGGGACCTAAGTAGTCTCTAAAGCTTGCAATCTAATGCAATTACGTTTTGCCACTAAAGCACTTTTTTTTTTTTTACCAAATTTGCGTATTTTCTTTCCACTGCAACTTTATATAATTTTTTTGTGCACTTGGTTTAATAATTCATTTTTTCATCGCAGAACATAAATAATAAGGCATGAAGTTCATACATACTGGTGGCTCAAGCGGTTATATATTCAGTGGAAAAATAAAAGGAACAGGTCAAGGGTGCAGGTTTGAGTGGTCTGAAATGGACTAGACACTCTTGGGTCATGTCCAAAGCTACTTGCTTGCTCTTTGATACATAATGCAAAACTTTGATGGACACCTCTGCTTCAATAGCCCTTCCAGACCAAATTACATATAGATGGAAAAAGCAATACACCCAGAAGAAGAATAGTTTAAAAGCATTATTCTTCAACACCCTGCTCATTCCAGTAGATACTTAGACAGACAGTGCTTTTAGGATCCTCATTATGTGCGCCTCCCTTGACGCCATAGAGACTCTCCTTTATCTGTTTCTAGTTCAGAAAATGATTTTATAAAGTATTATTTGGATGTTTGATGGCTTCCAGCACTGAGCAACTGCTGAGTAAATGCTACTAACCGAGGTAAAATATCTCCCAGCTGCATTAAATTTAGAAGCTGTCGACATAATGTAAAACACCACCAGAGTTCAAATTGGTATCGTGTGGGTAACTGTGTAATAATCTGACATATGGTTTTGTTTTGTCAGTTTGCTTAGGTTACGGCCCGATCTCTTTTCATAAATAGAACTGCTTCATTAGAATTCAGACCCTCTTCCTTTGTGGTATATGCAATGTCTTGCTGCTGGAAGGTGAATAAATCATTGTTCCTTGTCAGTGTTTGATTGTTCTACAGTCGTGGCTGGGATTATGTAATCTACTGATTGATCAGGCTTTATTTAACGTCTTCTGAATGGTGCATGTTGTTTGACATGTTCATGGATTTGGACAATGTGATGACAACTAAGCTGATAGCAAAGTGCTGATGATATTTGGTAAATATAATACCTTTATAGGCTAACGTAGTATAATACATTGCAAGCTTTCAATACTAAAGTAAAAACAGTGATATCAAGCAGAAATGATATCAATCTGATTGCACCAATGTATAAAACCACAAGAGAATTTATATAGTCTCTTTTATGTTGTTAAATACCCAAGCAAGTTCCACAATGTGCGTTTTAAATAAACATCCAATGGTGATGCTCACCACTGGGGATATTGATTTACCATCACCACTGGAAGCTTTTAAGACTATCTGGGTCTCTTATTTAGTCATATGATGGTATTTGTAACATTCACAGGACACAGGTTAGCAACAAATAACATAGAGCAGGGGCACGCTCTGAAAAAAGAATAAGGAGATCTCAGGATTGCAAGAAAAGAAAGTAATATGATGCAGCCCGGACTGGCCACCTGGCACACCTGTCATATCCAGCCGTCCGCCAGAATTACATCATAAGGTGGCTGCAAGCCTCATTATTCCCAGTCCGGCTGGGTTATGGAGCCAGCAACATGATAGAATTTGTGTAGTTACAGTATATTGTATATTCCTGGTTTAACAAGACGAGACTTTCACTAAAATGAAATCTATTTAGTAGCGTTTTATTAAATAGATACTAATTCTTGAAATTGACCGTGAGAGTAATGATGTTGGTAAAAAGAAAAAAATATAACAGTTGGTATCAGGCTTGGCAATGCTGCTTCACTTGCAGAGTAAAGTTAGAGATATGTTGGCATAATAAATTAACCAGAATTAAGGCATGCATAATAGTACAGTGGTCAAAGTTAGGAGTATTCTTTTAATGTGTCATCTAATTCAACAAGACACAGGTGACATTCTGCCTTCCTTATGTCCTTACATCTTGGCATCTGAGGTCATGTTCTTAACTCTTCTGTAAATCTGTAGATTTAATTCAGGTGCAGTCTCGAGCATTTATGAGTGACACAGAGACACCAGCATACATCACACATACGGCATAGTCTGAACCATCACAAAAATAAGCCTTTTCTTGCGCCATAACAAAACACAGCAAAGCACTATGATTCGGTATGCAGCAGGCACTTTGGACTTCATGGAAATGAATAGTTATACCAATGTTTTTGTTATAACTGCATACTTTCATCAGTGTAGTTAGTTATTGATTGTTATATATTTGTTTTAATATAATTTTGTAAACCATGGAAATTACATCTTAATATAAGCACCTGTAATATGGCACATTGTTAAAGGTTAAATTCATTAGAAACTTAAATATACTTGTTCTGAATTCCATGATATTATAGTACCAGTTGTGAAACATATGAAAAACCTAAACATTTATACATTTTGTATAACACAAGCATTATTTACCTAGCAGATTTATTAAAGGAATCCAGCTTTCAATTGGGGATTGATGTGCATAATACCAAATTTTAATGTCTTTGACCAAAGCCAGCAAGACTTGGGATGGTTTGGTTTCCACTGTGGTCTTCCATATTTGTAATAGTGATGACGTGATGACAAGTGCTTGCATGGGCAATTTAAATTCAGATTCCACTGGGTAGTGTCGAGATCAGCAAGATCACTACATCGAAATCATTTATATAACACCAACTCATAGTCTTGTCACATCATAACAGCTCATAGTGTCTATGCCCAGAATGATACAAGAGGGAATCATAGGGAAGGTTCACCGGGAATGGTTTTCAGTGGGTTATTTATGATCAAATAAGATGTACAGAAAAACCTATTTGTCTTTTTTCCAGTGCCAAATACCATTATTCATTTTGGTTAATGCAGAAATAGAGGGGTTTTTTTCTTACAAATGCTTTGCTTCCTGTTTTCAATATAAATATAAAACATCTATACATTTGTTTCCAATAACTTTTTCCAGTATACAAAATTTTAACCTTATAATAAATCAGTCAAGTCATAATCACTTTGCAGTGTCTGTGCCAACCATAAGACAAATCTATTGCATATTTAGCACTTTCTATCCAGAGTAAATTAGATTAAACAGAACGTTATCTGTGTAATCCATTAACTGATAATCAGCACAAGTTTAACAACTAACGTAATGGGTGGGAGACATGATTAGCACTGAAATAAGAATATAAATATGTTTTGGGAAGCGCATTGGAAAAATATATCTGTTCATTGAGAGTGTGACTGTAAAATATTTTATTTCAGACTATTGATTGGTCTATATGGATGATTTGGTCTGGATTTCAAAAATGACCTGAAGGTGAAAGGTTCTCCATCCAGTGTCACCCAAATGGACCATCTGTTCCAAGAACTGATATAATGGATTACAATATATATAAAGCAAACCACATAGTAAATTTGGAAAATTCTCTAATGGTGTCTTGATCTATCTTTAGCATGGAAAATTATGTCATGGTTATCGCTGATACTTGTAGCCCAGTGTCACTTAAGAGTGTCACAAAACATTTGCAGAAATGAATGCTACATCATAAGCCTGTATGCCCTTCCCTTATACCATAATAGACTTGAAAGTACATTTTTTGTTGTGGATAATGTTGATAGTGTAGATGGAACTGGGAAATCCTAAGAGCCCATAAGGCTATGAAATAGAACCGCTAAAATCAACTCTGTGGGTTGACTCAGTTGCCGCCCTTGAAACCAACTTTCTTGAAGTGTGTTGGATTCTTACCCCTACACTTTTACTTTCTTAAGTATGTGTATACACTGCCTACTAAATTGTGTCTTTTTTTAGAATATAAGAATTACGTCCGAACTATATTTTAAGAAAAATCAACTCAATCAGTACAGGTAAAAAGGTAAGAGTAATTTTGGGTAAGGAAAACAAAATCGGCTTAAAAAGAAAAATGAAATTTGCACCAAAAAGACAATTGAAATAACACCCAATGGTATATATTTTATGTTTCAGAAGTACCGGTATATTACATGCATATCCACTAGAATTCTCAAATGAATAGATTGTTGCAGAAAGTTTAAGTTGCAACATTTTCAGTGCTGCAATTTCAGGAACGAAATAATGTTTGGAAACCTCAAATGGAGAACTCACATTGATTTGTATTGTGTTTTAACAATAGACTTCAGCCGGCATTATGGAGCACATTATGGCAGATGCAATTAGGCAAAGAATTCTACCTTCATCTTCTGATAGCTATACAAGTCTTAAAGGACAAACACAAACATTTTCCTTTTCAATAAATAATTACGGTATATTTGTCAAAGTTTTTCCCTTGAAAAAATATCATGTATCAACAGTGTACATTGGCTGTATATGCCTGCTAACTTTAGAACATATTCTGAGGTATGCACTTGATTTAGGTACAGAAACCCAAGTTTAAACTTGAAATAAACTGCAGAGCTATTTTATTCAATGGAGACAATATATATATATTATATATATATATATATAATTATAATCTGATATATTTGTATATAAGCATATTCCATTAAGTCCTTTCACATTATTTCCTTTATTGCTTTGGAGTGTATGTCTGCAAAGCTTCTGTGCATGTTTTTTTCTGGGATGTGTTTTTTTTTGGTTAGGTATTATTTTCTGATTTTAAAGTAACTTAACTTTACCGTAAATACGAAATGACGAAATGCTACCAGACACATCTTTTCAGATCATCTATCAAATATTAATGGTAAGCTGTCTGACAGCTGGTGAGCTAACACCCCAGTATTGTTTGCACAGAATGTGATGTCATGAACAGGTGTTGGCACCTAACTCCTCTGTCACTCAAAGGTCCAAAGCTCTGCTCTTTTTGCTCACTTTCTACTCTCTTTCTAGTTGTCTATGTACTCTTTATATAGAGCTCTGTCCACCCTTTTTAAAAGTGTTATAGAGTGGACAGAGCTCCTTAAGCAGTCAGGGCAGTATGAAGGAACTTGGTGCATCTAATATAGTGAGCCAACAAAACAGATGTAATTAGGGGTATATTCTATAACAACAAAGGGTGCAGTTGCAACCAGACCCAGGGAGCACAACCAATCTGCACTCGCTAAGTAAGTAAGTAAGTAAGAGAAGAACAACAACAATTCATTTTATAGGACTTTTGCCCAACCCCTATTTTAGACATGCTGGACGTGTATGAGTAAAACAATGATTGCTAAATTATATAACAGTATATAAGTCATCCTAGAAATCCATGTCATATTCTTATTCTTTGGGCATTGATTTTTATTACAGAGTAATTCTTAAAAAGCTATTTTCCAACTCATTTGTTATATGAGAAATGGCAACAATGATTCAAACCACTGTGCCAGAGAAAATAAAGCACAAAATACAGCTAAATTGCATTATACTAACAACTAGGGTTGAGTTTGCTTGATGATGTGTGACCTTCCTGTTGTCGTCACATTGTGCCCCGGGTAAACAGAACCTTGCCTATATTTTCTAGTAATAACTGAACAAACATTATAAAGTAAACTTTATGTAAAATAGAGGTGAACTCTGAAAACATGACGATTGTAACAATAACATCATTGGATATACAATCTAAAAAGTGCAACATTTCAAATTTAAGTTTTTGTTTGTTTTTACTTTTGTTTTGTACTTTGTTTTGTTAATGAAACAGAATAATTGGTACCTGGATATTCATTTTCAGTTTATATCTGGATTTCTTTATCCTTCCATGGCTTCCTTCTTTCATGATGTAGGACCAGACTTGTCAAGCTAACTAATGAGATTGGTGACATGATGATATTTACATTAGTCGTACTGTGGTACGCACTGTTAAAAATGTCTATGCAAAATAAATCCCTTATGTGATATCTGGTATGTTACCAAATTAAGCTTGGTGTCTGGCTCCAGGAAGGCAAGTGCGTTTCCTGCCTTGACGCTCAGCAAGCTTTAGAAATAACTGACTTCAATACCAGATTACTTAGCAATGCTTTTTTAGCTAGATGATCTATGGAGGCCACTTCCCCTGGGCCATATTCACAATTAATGTACCTTCACACACCTTTAAAAGACCCACCCCATGCTTTTCATCACCCATATTTTCACACCTTGTACTAACTGCGTTCCTGGTTTTATTCGTGGAAAGAATTGACATGTTTGAAATACAGGGTGATCAAGGCCGAGGTGAGGTAACAGGTTATAAGTTCTCTCATAATACATCCCATGGAGATGCCATCATTGGATGTCATTTTCATTCGTTATTATTTTAAAATGTCATTGCTATGATTCTATGAAAAGCAAAAGAACAGGAAACATACTATGCATCTTAAAACTTGTTTTGGCCAAATACTCCATATACATGTATTTCATTAGTAGAAAACGAATCTAATTATCTGTTTGCCCCCTCTAGCCATGCTTTATCTACTATATGTAACATCTAGACCAGCGTAGGCTCAAATGCTAAATCTTCTGACACACAGTCTTGATAGGAATCAATAATTCCTTGGTTTGCCTGTTATAGCGATCCAAGTAACGTTATACTTCACTTAACAGGTTACTGTATCATAAAGCATCAGATGTTGGAACATACTCTTTTCAGTAAGAATCACAAAGGTATACCGCGCACACTCTTAGTAATTAAACAAACAAAAATCTACCGCTTTCGACCGCAAATGGCCTTCTGTGGGGAAACAAAATGGAAGCACTGGCAAGTAAATACTCTTATTTCTACCCAGTCGTGGGTAATCCAAGGCGCCTGGGCACCAAAACACCCCTTGAACTTACTATTGCTATCAAATTTGTGTAATAAATTGCATATTCACACATACAATGATTTTAAACACATCATTATTTTAAACAGACAATTTATCTGTTTACTAAGGTAACTCATATGCGATACAATACATAAATATGATATTAAATCAATTAAATATGATTGTAATTCATTTTCTATCTAAAAATAGAGGAAATTAATCAATTCATAATTGTATTTAGATAATTAATACTGAAGTGTCACATAAATAAGTCACCATAGTAGAGACAGAATCATGTCCCAAATATCTCCCTTAGTATAAATATAATTAATTAAGCAAAAAATAAAAATCCCCTAAATACTTACAGAATTATTGTCTTAATGATTCTAAATCCACTTATCCACATAGACACCAAATATTTATGTATTGTAAATATATAGTTTTTGTTATATAGCAACAACAGCACATCCAATTGTTTATTTATTGGCAAAGACATTATTCTGCACGGTCTGTTGCAGGTAAATGGTGGCTTAGTTAATCTATGCTTCAATTATCATGTTACTTCTGTTTGGGAAGCAGTTAGGAGCTTATTAAATGTGATCCTGAGTGAGACAACAGGTAGGGAAAACCCACAGTCATTTACAAATATGTGTGTTACACCACAAAAATAACAAAGAATAATACGAGTATTGTAGCTAAATTTACGAATACAGCACATCCGACTGATATTACTGTTATTTCAAAACACATCACTTTAAAGGGACAGTTATAACAGTTTTTTCTTTATTTTTCAATGAAATATAATTTCCTATAATTAGGGACCTTTTTTGTCCTGATACGCGAGAAAAGAGGTAAGGTGGGGAAGAGAAGAGCAGTTTGAGTGCTCCAGACAGGGTCGGTCACACTGTGGTTTTTTTTCAACAAAATCTGCACTGACGGGGCCATGGGTCATCTCCTCGATCTACAGGTCTCCTGCACACTAGCATGCATGCCATGTTAATTCTCTCCCCGCCAAAACTGAATCTCTAACTCTCTATTTATTACCGAAATGTGCGTTGTCACCTTGCAATTTTTTGCATCATGATATGTCATATGGTGAATATCAACCTCAACCAAAACCAGGGAAAAATATAATACAGCTTGTGTGGTGTCCCACTGAAGACAACACATATGAAGACACTATGTGAATTGTAACATAGACTGAACGGAAGATATGGTCAGCATCGAAGCTTGCAGACAGCTTACTAATTGACCATGAATAAAATTGTTATTCCAGGAATTTGGCACATGTATACTTTTAAAGCTTTAACTTCTCTATGACAGCTTATTTCATTGCTTCATATAGTATGGTTTAAATTAGTACAGGTTCTTAGGGACTTTTTATTTCCAGATATATAATTACATCATGCAGTAACACGTGTATAACTTCCTGTTTATGTGTTTAAGGGTCATGTGTACTCAATCATGATAGAGGAAAATCCCTGTCTCATTGAAAAATTGTACTTCTGCTTTGTTACAAACGTAGTTGTCATCTTGAATGTTGCACTAGTCAAATTAGGACATATTAATTTTGCTTATTGTGCATATTTTAATATGTTTTGCCAGTATTTACCCCATGGTATAGACCTGATAAAGGAAAGTGCATGTAGTCTTTAGTACCGTATTTGCTCGATTATAAGACAAAGTTTTTTCAGATCAAATGCTTTGAAAAATATCCCTCGTCTTATAATCAGGGTCGTCTTATAATCAGACCTCAAATAGGTCTGCCTATGAGACTAAGATCCAGATCCCCCGCAACGCTGCAGGGGACCTGGATCCTCCTGTCTCCCCCCAACTTACCGGTGCTTCTGAGTCCCCGGTGTGCAGCCGGGGCAAGGTGTGGACGTCTACTCAATTCGCGTAGACAACTTCCGCTGCAGCCGGAAGGAGGTGCAGTTAGCAACGGGGGTTGTCTGTGTCCATCACACGGACCTTCCCCGGCTGATGTTAATTGCACACTATAGTTAGGCAGATAAACATTAGCAGATTTGTCATTGTGCTATTTTAAATAAGCTTTTTACGTTTCTATGGCAACAACCTATATGGGCCTGCCATTGTGTCACATGACATTGACGTATTCCTAACAAAAAATATGAATCAAGCAATACTTTGGCTTGACAAAAATTATTTCCAAGAATTGTTTGGACAGTATAAGGAATGATGTCTCTAATTCTTTATTTCAATATAAATTTATTTCATTCAGCACCATTAAAGGTGCCTTCTTTAGATGCAATGACCTTATGAAAGGTATCAATAATCTCTATGGACTCAATCATTTTTGAGACCATAGAATCAAAATTTGAGGTGGTCACCTATAAGCCACATTCTTGAGTGTAAGCAAGTTAAATTACTGAAAATGCTTAAAAAACACTGTACCTGATATATCGATAAAACAGCTTATTTTGTAGAATACAAGGCTTGTATATTTTGAGGACAAAATATCTTTAGTCTGTAGTGTGTGTATATTTATTATATATGGGGTATAAAAGCATGATGTGTCTTATTATCAAGTACATGCAAATTGTACTGTATGAACTGTGAATGAGGTTTGTTTAGCTAACAGTAGTTAGCAGGTGAGGTTGCAGGAGACTTGCGTTTCCCACTCATTGCCATCACTATGGAATATGAAGGGACAACCCTGGAAAGTTCATGCTGTAATAAAAGTTGGGCTGGCCCTGCACAATAAATAACTCAACCAACTTAGGGGTATATTCATATATTCGCTAAAGGGAGACTTGTTGTTTCAGCTGCCTGTCTTCACTATACATTATGATAATCCAACCCCAGTGAGGTTTTGCTGTGGGGAGAGTATGGTTGGCCCAGGGCCACCCTTTAGGCAGGATCAAATGGGTCTATGACTTTGGGCATCATACTTAGGAGGGCTGCACAGTACCTCTTTTTACAGCTCTCTCCATAACCTCTGTGCTCTCTGCATTATGTAGTGGAGCATAAGACATTGTATGCTAGTGCTCTACTTCTCCCAGTGTGCCCTGCACATCCTCCTTAACACAGGCCTTGATGACAGCCTTGGGCCTTGGCCCATGATAATACATAGTTAAATTAGTGGGTTTTCTTTAAAGTTTCCTCACCTATTGAATTATGCAGGGCCAGCTCACTTTCTGGAGAAATTTGGTAGTGTTGGCATAATGAACAGTGAATTCAGAAATTTTCCATAAAACCATAAAACTTCTTTTTAGAGAATAGACCCCATAATACATGGTTCTTCATGCTTGGTGTCAGGACCAGGTTGGTCCAGGGTGCTTACTCTACCCTCGCTGTACTGGTACTGCACTGTGCAGTAGCATTTAACACTGTAATTGTTGTTGAGGTATTTTCTAAGTTAATGAAATACAAATAAGAATCAAACTCTTACTGTCTTTTACTTGTGTTTTAGGTGCCACTATTTTACTGGACCACTTGCATGAGCTGAAAGCACCTGAACAGTAATGAGCGATATTACTGCAATGGATCACGAAGAACACCGCCTTAACGCAAATCAGTTTTATAGCTATGTCTTACACTGGGCCAACTCTTGTGAGTTCATAGCTCACAGGGGTTGTTCTTCATAATGTTTAGTGACGGTGGTGAGTTGAAAACGCTATATACCTTCGCTATAGTGAATAAACCCCAAGAGTTGATTATTTACCTTCACTACAGTACCCTCCAGCAATATTGACACCCTTGGTAAATAAGAGCAAAGAAGGCTGTGAAAATTTTTTTAACTCTTTTCTTCAAATAATACACAAAACTACTCTGCTGTCATTGATATAAAACACAACACAAGTTTATCCAAAAAAATGAAAAACAAAAATTTTAAATCTATATGTATATTAGGTGCTTCTGACCATTGCTGCTATAAATACACATGTGTGGCACAATTATTTTAGTCAATACTTTGTGTCTTCTCTTATAATGCCTGATGAGGTTGGAGACTACAAGGCAGGGGATTATAGACCATTCCTCTATACAGAACCTCTCCAGATCCCTCATTTCTTTTGATCTTAATGTATAATTTGGATCATTGTCCTGCTTGGAAGATCCATGGCCCATTTTAAGCGTTCTGGCAGAGGAAGTCAGATGTTAATTTAATATGTTAATATTGAGAGTCTATGATGCCATGTATTCTAACAAAATATCCATGTCCTCTGGCAAAACAAACAGCCAATGACGTGCCTGGCACGTCATGTAATTAAACAAGCTTAGAAAGTGATCTATGATCACTTTCATCGCTTTAACAGTGTTGCTGTAACACCAAAATCGGCATCAGGGGCATCTTTCCCCTCCCTAGGGCGTCAACTTTTCAGAGTTTTGGACGCAGTCAACGATGGCAATCAATGGTGTCCCTGAAATGCCTCGATAGCGAGGCATTCAGCAACACCGAACACTCACCCCGGGACGCGCCGTGATAAACAATAAAGACAATTTTCACAGCTCTATTTGTTTATATATTGACTGAGGGTGCCAATATTAGTGGAGGGCAATGTAAATAAAATTGGGTCTAAATCTCAAAATAACATGTGAATGCCAATTATTCTTCATGCTGAATGTCGCTAATTACCGTATTATTATTTGGTGAACTGACATTATATATGTTACTGTAAATATTAAATTATTACTTTTATTTTTTCACATCTAAGCATACAGTATAATATAAACTCTCTGGCTGAGCAAGCTAAAGACCTTTAATACCTTGCTGATTCACTAGAAAAAAAAGGACAGATTGAGATGCATTACCACAGCAAGTACAGAGGGACTTGCATCTGAATGGAAAATTGAAAGTGCATGGTTACACTTGACAGAGGGTCAGACCAGACAGATCATTAATATCAATAATGGGACGAATTGTGGTAAGAACTTTATTCATGGTAAACTTTAGGGTTATAAGGTGTACTATTAGACGATGGACTGTAAGCCGCAATAAAGTGCACTTATGTGAAGCTGTTGGCCTCAGTGCCATAGATTCCTCTGAGACCATTTTCCGTGCAGTCTTTGTTAAAGGCAGAATACATGTTTTTTTTGTATGCTGACATTGTGGCTCCAACAGATTTCTACAATCCAATAACACACGTGACCTCCTGTAACTAATAGCCTTCCAATCGAACCCTAAGGGGCTTGAAAACCATAACTACATTTCCGAATGCCTGGGTATAACTAGCTAATTGTGATGGGGCTCACCACACAGACAATGGAAGTTAAAACAACAGGGAAGATCAACAAGGTTTGTTTGTGGGTCAACCAAATGCTGTGGTTTATAGGTCCTTGTCTTTGCTGACTTCTGTGGGTTACAAACAACAGAAGCCTACTCCAAGCCGGGGATTAATTCATGTTTAGTGGTTTGTCAGCACATTCTTGTAGATTCACATCAGTATTATTCTAAGTCTCATTCAATTTCATACAGCATCACACATGTGTTATTATTTTGTCATCAATTCATACATTTTGCTTAAAATTGCTTTTGATAGATTTTGTGTTAAATTTGTTTAATACTAGAGAAAATACAGCTGCACTCTCCAGCAGCCAAAAATGTTAATGTTATAATGCAATAACATCAGAACTCAACATCTTAATAGTAGCTTTGAGCTAATGGTTTGTGTGTATTTCCTTATATGAAGATATTAACCTCAAGTCTAACAAAAGACAAAACATTTAAAATACAACTTATAGTTATATATAAAACATTAGCTAGTAATATAAAAAAGCAAGATGGAGGGCAAGTTACTCCATGATTAATAAATCTATTTACTCTGCATCTCTGCCCTTCCACATTTAATGAATTGTGATTATTTTGGTGTTGATAATTATTAACATTTTAATTTTCGTCCAAAATACATAACATACCGGTATTTATAAATTGAAACAGTATATTTACTGTAGAACATTCCATACTAAGTCTCCTATGTATATTTATTACTGAAATAATTTAGTTTTGGCTCTTCAACAAACAGATCTACAACTACTTTATGTTTGTTGACAGTGTGTGTGTCTGTGGCACGAATGGCACTATGCCCATCCGAAGCTGCTTCTTACCCAGAGCGATATCTTTTTGAAAATTTAAGCAATTACTTGATAAAATGTAAAGGAACATTCTACAATACCCTGTTAACTGATGCTGTCTCCAGAAACCCAGTATCTTATGCTGTCTGGTAGTCAGAAACTATGCAAAATTGAGTGTTACCATCACTTTCATACAAAGATAAAAACTGGATGAGGTTTTGAAGACAACGCACTTGTCCACTTTAACATTTTATCCATATAGCAAAACAGAATGTGTTATTCATACCAATGGTTTTAACTATAATGTATCTTCTTGTATTATTTTGTTATGTTTATTTGATAAGAACCAAATGCTATGTATACCATATACAGTCCCTATTCTTTAGTTCCTTGCAAGTTGTTTTAATCTATATAAATGTGTGATTTATTTGTTTATCTGTCTCAATTTCTATTAGCTGTTCTTGTTCCACTAAAGTTATGTGGACTATAACATTTATTTATTACTTGTTCCCTGATCAATACAAAAGCTTTTGTTCTTCTGTCTTACATGTAATGCAATTATTTACCACTAAGGGGTGCTGCTTTAGCATTTTGTTAAATTAGACCCATAGCATTAATGGAAAAACAATACATTTTACAAATTTAAGTAGGGAACATTGACTTTAAGATGAGGAACCATGATTTTATGATTCTTTAGTGTGCTAAACTACTTCCTCTTGAAGAGTATGTAATTAAAGGCATCTACCCAAGTGCAATTGTGCTAAATACAAGTGCAACATTTCTTTCTCAAAGCAGGGCATCATTTTTGGGGATAGAGTAGAACAGGCTTCCAACACCAGTGTTCCAAAAGGAGAATAATTAGACCACAAAGGATTTGCATGCAGAAAAATGTATTGGAGCTCATGCAAAATACAAAAAAATCAACTAGACTGTCCATTTAATAACAGTTCTCAGGAGTATGGTGTTTCATAAATTAAACTGGCTAAGCATCCAGTGGGTTCCTGGGACCAGTTACTCTAAGCCCAATAGCTGACAAGTGGGCATGAGCCATCATGAATCACTTTTAAATTTGGCACTGGCACACAAAAGCATCCCAGTAACATTTACTGGACACAATATACTCTTGTAAAGAGAACTTAAGAAAATGAACACCCCAAGAAATTGCACCTAGCAGTGCAAACAAACGAATATGATCACTAATTACAAATCAAGTTGTTATTGAGTTTTACCGCATAAACATGATTCCACTGGACAAAACCAACACATATTACAGTTCATTCAGATTGTTAAATACATTCTCACCCATAAAGTTAGGCAATAACAAATAATGGGCAGTGTTCTATTTTTGACAAAATATAATTGTCTGCAGTTAAATCCAACTACAACACAGACAGGTCAGGCTGAGCTCTTATAATGGAGGAAATAATATTTGGAGTATAATTTTGCTCATAACAGGTACTTTCAATTTAGTACTTACACTGCAGGCCATTTTTTGGATACCTAAACTTTTAGATACATAATGTGCTGTTATTAATTGTAACCCATTTTTATGATACTTTTTACTTTTATAAAACTTAATGCTACAATCCAATACTTCAAAGTTTACAGACCCAGGTAAGCAATACATTTCCACTTAAAGAAACAGTCCACCACCCTAAATAGGAATATGAATTAGAGGATCAACAGCAACAAATTATCAGATATAGGAAAGGCTGAACTTGATGGATGCATGTCTTTTTTCAGCCTATGTAACTATGTAACTATATGTAACTATGTAAGGTCATATTCCACATGCATGAAATACCCCCTCCACATGAATACATAATGGAGTCCTGTCTGCTAGTTTATTCATTTTTATGTATGCAGAATAAAACCTGGAATTGTATTTTTGCATTTAGGAATGCGTTTCTCCTTACAATGATCTATGCTACTGTGCGTTTTTCATCTCTAAGATGTGCAGCAGCTGTTAGCATGATGTTAATTCTGAGTGCATAACATCAAATCAGCTGCTGTCTTGGGATATCCGGTATATAACCTTAATAACTCACTTTTCCTGACTTTTCCTAACTTCTCTACCTGTCATCCAGATGGTGGATGATCTACTTACCTATCTATATATCCTAATTTACCCTGTATATATCTATTATTTTTCTAATATCTGTATCTGGCTCAGAAACTGTACTATATGCCCTAAAAAAAATTGGCTTTTTTAGCCTAAATAGAACCTATCGAGTCTTTTAGCTTCTTGTTTGCTTTTTGGACCAGCATAATATGAGAGGATTAATAAACCAAATGGACATTTTCTGATTTAGAGGCTTTTTAAAGGGTTTGCAAATAGTTACCAAGTCTAATAAACGAAAGTAAAAACAACATTTTGGTTTTTATTTACACCCCTTTTAAAATCCCAATGCCAGCCAGAGTGATGTTGTGTATAATGTCTCTAAGTAACACCTGTAATTCAGACAGTTTGCAATCCACATTAATAATTGATTTTCCATTTTTCCGCCTTCCTGATAAGTGCGCATAACGCTTTCAAATTTCCCATTATATGTGTTTTTAAACATTCTTGATACAATAGCTTTGGACATGTTATAAAACAAAACTATGGTAAGTGTAACAATTCTGTTCTCAGCATGGTTTTCTCTTTTGGGAATTTTTACTATACTTGGTTTATTAACTACAACTGTTGCTTCCAAACTGAAAAGAAAACTTGGGTTAAGCAGCTTTTTGGGCCCCCAATGATAAATGAACCCCCCAAGGCATCACAACTATACAAAGGTCCTTAGTTGATAACCAAAGGTAATCCATTTTATTGAGCTTTCGCAGAACAAGATGTAGTCATACATTTTTAGGGCCTCAGACTGCATTCCATCTCCTGAAGCGCATAGATTAATGAAACCTAATAATGAATGTGGCTATGTGTGTATGAGTATTATTTCCACCCCTTCCCCACAGATTCAAGGTGTTCTTTGTATTTAATTTCATTATAAACAAATTAAGAAACACAATGTACATGTCCATGTTTGTATAAACGATGTATTATACAGATAGAGACAATGGACACGGCAGAACGGGTCCAAGAATCTTTGGTTGAAGATGAGACCTTTTATTGGACCAACGTAGAAAAAGATGTAGTCACGAAAGCTTTCATTCCCAGTATCAGTTGGCTTCTATGTTCATAAACACACCTAGATACATCTCCAATGCACATGATTTATATAGAAATATAGATCTCTAAAAGTCTATGTTAAAGCTTAATCCATTGCATTAATGCAACTCATATGACATCTATCTCTGCCATCAGGAAGCCATTTTTTACCTGCCTCATATGGATAACAGATGTTGGACCGATCCAGATTGAAACCATAGATTCTTATGTCTGTTTTTGAGAGCTGTACTGCAGCAAGTTTGATAGCTATACAGCTGAAGCCAGAGCTAGATTAAAACATGATTAAAGCTGCCCCTGGCAAGGACAAACACACAGCTGCCAGCTGGATACAGAACTGGGTCTGACGGCAACGCACTAAGGGATCGGACCTGAAGCACAAATGGGATTGGGAATGCTGGAGGCATCTTTGGGCACCACACACTGGTCCCAATAGCCAGGCTAGACGTGGCTGCAGCAGGTTTGGCACAGTATATCTGGTCAGAACTTGCAGTAACCTAGATGGTGGAAGCCACACATCGAGATTCTCCGCTTACTCTGAAACAATAACATAAAATAAAGTGACTAACCCTTAAGCGCATGAAACTAATAGGTATATATATATATATATATACCTGCTGTTTCCTTTCCATTAAACTTCAGTCTGTTAAAATGACTGCATTAGAAGAGTTTTCTGTAGCAGTGCGTGCAGCATATTATCCAAAATGCAATGTCTAGACAAACTCCTACTGTCTGACCATTTATGTATTTCCTAATCCAAACAATTGTGCCAAATTTGGTGACTAAGCAAGCAACAGTTCACTTTACACTGTGTCATGAAGGTCTGACACAGCCCAGGTCACAGTTATAAATTTCAGTCTGGCTACTTTAGCAAACCTTGGCTTTTCCTTGCATAAGACATCTCTCAGGAGGTTACTGGTCTAACAGTGATGATGTGTACTCTGGATCATCATGAAGTAATTCAACGACTGTAAAATCCAAAAGCCACAGCTCAGCCGGAGAACAGAGAGCACCATTATCCTGGAAGCCCCCAGAGTATTTATAAACCGTAAAATGAAAGCTGAAGAAATTTGAGGCAATGCTAGGTAAACATTGGTGATGCAAAGTCCAGCACACTGTATTGTCGTCATTTTCAAGGAGGAGCTCCATATGGCAGTGGAACATCAATAATGAATGATTAAGAAGGGGATTGTATTATATGTTTAAATTGCTGTTAACCATTCCATACAATGCTCTGCAAAACACAGTGGTTTGCAGGCTTTGATTATACACAATGGTCACAAACCAGAACTGAAAAGTATAAACAGAATAAAATGAGGTCATAAAGCTCCTCCGGTACTCAGCACATTGAATTTTTATGGCCTGTATGTCAATCCAACATCTGTTTAGCATTATAGTAACTTATACCGAGCTTCTTATAGTGCCACAAACCAGAGCACAGCATGACTGCAATAAGAAACCTAAATAACCCCAAATATCATTGGTTACACCTCTGTCAGGCTTAAACCAATGAGATTATGCGCTGGCAGACAGTATTAACATAAAATAGTTTGTTAGTTATGTACTAATATTTTCTGTCAAAAAAACTACTAAAGAGAAAAAAGGTAAAAAAAAAAACAAAACCCTTAACCGCTTTCCTACCAGACGAATCTGAGAAATTTTACAACCGAATAGATCTATTAATTAGGGGGTGACAGAAAGGTTTTCTTTGTTAACTCATTAAGCATGAACCTTCAAGAAGAGGACGTTTACGTTGAAAACCAACATACCTTATGTTTCTCTATTCCCCATTCCATCTAGATTGTAAGATTGTAGCAGGGGCTCCTCTACCTAATGTATTGGTTTGTCTTAGTTAATCTATTCTAGTTTTGTCATATCCCTTGAATAGTTTTGTCATATCCCTCTCATAAATGAATAGAATGTTCATGTGGTTATTGCAGATTTTTTTGTAATTGGAAATATTAAATTGTACTCTCCCTGTCTACTTTTCAGTTTGTTATATACATTGTTACCACTTTGGTAACAATTTTCCCAGATGATCAGTTTTGAGAATTATCCCATATACCAAACAGACCCTTTACAGGCAAAACAAAGTAATGGAATACAGTTAGGACTGGCACTTAACTTATGACATCAGTGTACTAGCCAAGCAGAAGAGATAGGAAATTGAGTGCAAGAGCTCTCACCTTGTCCAGGGGATTCCATTTAGAACTGTAAGTGATTTCTACTACATGTGTAGCAATGCGGTTCAACTCAAGCATCTAGATTTGGGCATTTTAATTATTAACATCAGATGCTCAAAAATAGGCTTGTGGATGGTGCCCACTCAGCCTCAGTTTAGTGTCGATATTTTAGATTTGTCGCTAACAATCATTTCTAAGGCAAAGCCAGGTCAAACTTGAGCCATGATTTGGCGTGGTTCTAAAAGCTAGAACACAAGGCAACGATGAGAAGGTGTTTCCACCATTCATTGGTGACCTGCAGTTTTATGAATGGCATGTGTGCTACCATAACTTTGCTCTCAAATAATACCTATTTACGAATTGTGTCAGGCACACACCAACAGCATTTTTGTGGGTGAATGACAACGCCATAGATACATATTTTGTGCTTTTTAAAAAATTCTGTTATCTTTCACTTTTAGAGTTTGATATTAGTATCAGAGGGCGATTTAAATCAAATCAAAGTCTATAAACGAGCTGGGTTTAGTGGAAATGAGAAGTTAGCCACCAAGCTTGGGTAAAGGAATTGTGGGTCGGCCATTACATACTTATGTCTGGGGGCCAAGGATATTGTTAGTCAGGCATAGGCCACGCCACTTTTATTTCCTATAGACATATACTGTATGTGCATACATATGTGGCTACACATATATATATACATGTATACACATATCAATAAAAAACAAAAACTGTCTGCGCTTCTCACCCTAATAAAGTCGGCAACAAATATTTAAACATAATATAAATGAGAGGTTTTGGTTATATGAATTGACCAAAGCAAATTAAGCTCACCCGCCACGTCTAGGCACACTCTCAATAGGGTGAGAACCTACTCTCACCTCCTACATAGTGGGCACAGACAGTTTTTGTTTTTTTGTATACATTGTACAGCAATATACTGTATTTGCAGCATGCTCACACCTGTTTGGTAGGCCTCATTTTACATATTTCTATTATTTGAGCCTGGGACTAGCTTAGCGCACCGACATTTTTCTCTTCTATACTTACACATATCTAAATATAGTTGCCCTGTTATAATGCATGAGATCAATATGTAATCAAACATTTACTTATATGTTTAGTTGAACTACTTTATTGCTTGATAGAAGCCAGGTTTCACTCTGCTCCTGACATAGCCAACGACCGATTCACAGGAGATTAGCAGTGATATCTGTATTACTGGAACAAAAAAACAGACATACTTTAATATGATTCTACTTCTCTTATTAATATGAAAACAATTGCTAAGTGTGGAATTATGAGATGCCACAAAGGAACAATGAAGTAGTTTGTTCATAACCTCCAGGCTATGAATGGTGGCTGGACTATACTATAGGGAATTAGATAACCAGGCGCAAGTGGCTGTAAATTTTACTCAATTAATTAGAAGTTCTTATTCACATTATTTAATCTGTAACCCAGCAGTGTAAGGTTTCTGTTGTTCCTCATATCTGTGAAAGAGAAAAGCTCTGTTGTTGGTACTAGATTTCTTAAATTAAGAAAGTCTCTCTGTGGTATGGTTCCAGAAACGTATTACATAGTAATGAAATATAACTCAATTACTCTTTTAATGTTATGTATAAATCTCTACGACATTAACATGGAATTTACCTCATTCTACTTTTCAAGTATTTTCTTCTGCTGAAAAAATAACTTTCAACCCATATAGGATTATCTCTCTAGTTTGCAGTTGGTAACTTGTATTAGATCCAGCACACCTTTTGGGTTTTCTATTTCTAAACGCCAGTGATGTCATCATTACCTATTTCTGCACTATGGATCTTTTTTTTTTAAAGCGGACAAAAGATGAAGTGAAGATTAGAGATTGTACGAACATTAAATCCTAGTGATCAATCTCTGCTAAATCACAGCCGTGGAAGAAGTTGGATGGTCAGTGTGTTCTAGAAAAGACAGTCCTTAATATTCCAATTCACATCAGCAGTTCTTTAATTAACTGAAAAAAACTTTTTAAAAAAATATTTAACATTTATCCCCTCATATGAGATTTATGGTTTGATAGATTCTCTTGATCCTGGCTGGATTTTCTTGATCCTGGCTTTAATGCCCATTTTTTGTACTATCCTGGGTTCAGGCCCAAGAGGAGAGTCATGTTCCCTCTCCAGGAGATAACAACAATCTCAGTCCCATAAATATGGATGAGGTATCCCTTTGGACAGAGCACCTCACTGATCTTTATGGTGTTTTTATTCACCTGGTATATTCACTTAATATGTATGTCCTTCACACTGAAAATCAGATTTCCCATTTTATATACAGTGATGGCAAAAATAAACAAAGGCAAAGTGTTTTCAGGTATACCTGCAGCTGCACAAAGTTAACGTCAGCTTGTAAAGGTTTTCCAAGCTATGAGCTACACATAGTTACACCCCGGCGACAGGGTCATTGGTGGCCAAAACTCATTGCATCACAGTTTGTTGCGTATTGGGCTGCGTAGCCGCAGACCAGTCAAGGTGCCCATGCTGACCCCTGTCCACTGCCTACAATGGGCATGTGAGCATTAGAATTGGACAATGGAGCAATGGAAGAAGGTGACTAGGTCTGATGAATCATGTTTTCCTTCGCATCACGTTTATGGCCGTGTGCATGTGCGTAACTTACTTGGAGAAGACATGGCACCAGGATGCATCCATAGAGCCCCCCACCTCACAACTTACAGGAACTGCTGCTAAGGTCTTGGTGCCAGATACCACAGCACAGGGTCAGGCCTGTGTTGGTGCAAAAGCCTACACTATATTAGGCAGGTGATCACAATGTTATGGCTGATCTTTGTATATAGATGTAGACTAATCTTTCAAAAATATCCCTATTAAAAAGCTGGTAGGGGGGGCAATCATGAGGTTCTTTCCTACTCTATTAAGCAAGTGAATGCTGGAGGGTGTTACACAGAGATAGGGTTTGCTTAGGGCATTAGAAATCCTTCAGTGCAAAGAACCATGAAGTTTGCTATGTACATTTGTTACCTGCTTTAGGTTTGTCAGAAGTATATTATCAAACACAAATTTCTTGTTGTGTTAAAGAATTTATATATAAAAATTACAATTATGAAATCCAGACTTTTTAAAAAAAAATGGGATTAAAGTCAGAATCTTTATGCTAAAATATTTACTTCCTGAGGAAAGGAATGAAATCCAGATCGTCATTAAAACCTAAAGATGAATTAAATGAAACTAAGTCACTCTTTGCCAAAGCCACATAAAATAGTGAGGGTAATTGAAGAAAATCTTCCGGTGGCAAAAATTGTGCAAAAAGCAGTACATCAAAGAGGATATTCTGTACATGAAATTGAATTTTTGCTTTGATAACTCTCATATAAATTTTGCAATAGGTTTATGGCTGGGAAATTACACATAAAATACAGTATGTCCAATCTAAGCAAAATCACACCCAGTATACGAATCCTGTATACAGGAATATACAGTATGTATATATACAAACTGACAACACTTTATACTTAATCTTAGTAAAATTAACATGGGTTAAAACATCACCAGATCATAAATTAAAAAAAGAAATAATGGAGTTATTGTATATATTTTTTTTAAAATAAACATGCCTATTCACACATATATATATATATATATACACACATCAATCTATTTCTGTCTACTTCAATCGTCTTTTTATTTGTCTATATCTATCTTATATGTATATTTGTAACTGTATCTTATCATTATACAAAATAAAATTGATCACTAAATATTTACTCACGTAAAACACACCCAGTGGGCCATGGGCCCAAATCATACATTAATCAATATAACTTTAAAAGGCTGTGGTTATAAATTATAAATTATAGCTGATGACTGAAGAGAATCATTATTTCCAGCTGGAAAATATTGGCTGTCCGAGTTTAACAAATATAAAATGAATACAAACAGAAATATCAGCAGCCTAAAAATTAAAAGCAAAGGATAGACACAAAAAATCCCATTATTAACCAAATCAAAATCAAATATTTTCTGGCATTTCCAAAGCCAAGTTGTATAATTAAATAAAACCTCTTACCAGTCAACTATTTAAACTGTTCTTTTTTAAACATTTTCACGCAGTTTTTCATTTAAATTAACATTTTTTTTGCTTTGGATTTACAATTTGTAACTATTACTCATAAAGAGAGAAAATTACTATTGAAGCTGCCTTCAGTTGCACAAGTTTGTTTATATGTTTATTCTAGTAATAATCTACAAATCCAAATTTTGAGTCATTTCTAGAATATTAATATGCAATGATTTAATATGCAGTCAACATTCAATTTTGTGTGCAAATAAAATGCAAATTTTGTGCACTAAAGAATGTAGCTCTTTGAAATACTAAGTGGCATTAAGTTCGTACGCTAGAAGAATTCTGGATTAGTCGTAATGGTTTACAGTATCCTGTAATAATTTTGCTACCAAAAACACTGGATTCATAACACATTTTATTATTTTTATGTAAATGGTGCTAAATTTACAGCCTCGGGAATTAAATGGACATTTCCTAGTAGACGTATGTATAAAGTGTACTAAGGTCAGCTTCAGTATGATTTAATGTATCCAGGGTAGGGTAGTTAATTGTATAATTCCTGTAGAAAATGAACACGCGTGGAGTGTTCCTGTAAGTTTAATAATACAACTTGTTGGCCTTCTTAGTGTAGGCTGGTAGGTTGTGCCTCTATGGAACCTCTAATGAAAGTCATAATCTGTAAATTATTGATGTATTGTGACATACTTGAATTAATCTCAGTTTCATTGTGCATTAATCTTTCATTCCTATTTTTCTATTTTTCTATGTTGGGCTTACCGCTCTGCTGTATTACTGAATCAGAAACAAAGTTCCAAAAAACGTTTGGCACAGACATTCTCGCCATCTTTAAATGATGCAAATTGCTAACGTATGGTACAAAGGCTGTTTTGCCTCATAACATTTTACATTTAATTCTAATATGCTATTTGCATGGCAATGCCCAAAAGGCACATCTCATTAGTCTGTGTTTACCATAATTTTGCATGTGGAAGAATGAGCCACAATATGAAATGTATTATTTAAAGCCTATAAATATAAGACTTCTAAGGAGAGACCGTTTATCCTGTTCCCTTAATAAAGACCATATATGTTTAAGAACCTTTGTTAATTCAGGGATTTCTGCTCTTTAAATGGCACTTAAATGTATACTTGTATACAGTAATTTTGATGCTTGTTGTACATTTTAACCATCAGTCATCTGTATTAAAAGCTGTAAAATATATTTTTTTATTTTAAAATGACTTCTCTTTTTTTATACACATGACTATGTCGCCAGCCATAAAAATTTCATTTTTTTAGGCCTATTTGTATGTACAGTCTGTTAGCCTAGTCCAATTACTTACTGGTGTTTATGACACATGAGTTAAGAGTTCAGACCGTTCCTGGTTTAGGCTTTTCTTTATTCCACTGTATTCCAATGATCTCTTGGTGAAACATTGGTGTATTTCTCCAGTTTAACAAAGTAAAAGTGGCCAGTGCTTTAAAAGGTACTAAATAAAGTACTATTATCGTGGTTTTATCAAAGAAGCTGCTTACAAGAGATATTATAATAGCTTTATTTTATGTAGACTATGGTTTGCAACCGAAGGACACTGGATTCAGGTAATATAACTTTATAAATGTTTCCATTGAATGGAATGTTTCCATGCAGAGGCTCAATTGAGCAATGGAGTTTAAGTGTACTTGTGAATAAAGGTGAAAGGGTGGTTGAAATTTATAGTTACCACATAAACCTTTAGCTTTTGCTAAATCATCTATTTTCTGGCAACGGCATACTGGTAGATTTCCTGAGGCCTACATGGTGCCCCATAACAAAACAATAAAATAAAAGATACTGCAGGTGGCCTACAGGCAAAGTAGAGCAAAATTAGTAACCAATGCTAAAATGGGATAAAGCATTTCCAGAATTTAGTAAAGCCTTAAGAAGAATATGCAGAGCTGCTATTCAATTCTTCCTTACTTGGCTCTAGCTGAACCCCTAAAAGAGTAGCATTGTAGGTCAGTGCCTAGCATTGTCCCCATGGGGTATATAACTCTGGTTAGGATGGATTTGGCTGTTTTGCCATAAAATTCTATGTTTGTGTGTATTAAATTATGAAATCTGAAAGTGCTCTGTTACTTTTATTACTGTAACCAACTGATATTTCGTTGGTCAGTTGGCAACCTGGACATTAAAGCGGATTTTTTACACATGCCACATGCTGGGAGATAGTCGTGGACAAGTGGGACAGATGTCTAGGTAGGTTCTGCACTTGGCTGAGCACTAGAAAGGTATTTTGTTCCAGTTGGTACCTGACCCTTACTATATGTTAGAACTATTGAATTTACCCACATTCATTCAGTTTGGCCATGATTATCTTTTCCTATGCAACACTTGGTTGAAATGTATCAGCTATGCATTCCCAAAACTGATTTATGTTTGGAGAGGGTGATGTAAAGCTTGATTAATGTGATGATTTGCCAGTGATTGGATGTAATGAATTAGATAGCTCTGTCTCATTAACCCTCATTAAGTAGTCCAAACTGAAGTCCTATTCACAGTACTGTTGCAGTGCTTTGCTTTTCACTCGCTATTCAGAGACTATTATGCACACTACAATTACATACTGTAAACTAATTAATGCAGATGTGCTAAAAGAGACATAAAACACCCATATACAGGGAGTGCTGGCATCATCTGGCCCTGTTGACAAGTAATGACAAGTGGCCCCCATCCCCATGACTAAACCAAACACTAACACACACACATAGAATAACATACTCTTACTGTAACAATCACTCTAACACAGAGACAGTCACTCACTTACTCACTCACACTCACTCATTCAATAAATGATAAAGTGTACTTAGTGTAATCTAATAATAACAAACAGAACCTGATTTAATAGTATACTCAATATCTGGCAAAGAGATCTTCAAATATAAAACCCAAATACAAACAAAAATAGTGCAATTTAGTTAGACAACCCCTCCTTCTCAATTGTTGTTGCACTCATAAAGGAAAGAAAATGTTGGCTGCCAAAATATAATAGATGGTTCCAGATATATGCAATGGGGGTTCAACTCAATGAGAGAGAGAGAGAGAGAGAGAGAGAGAGAGAGAGAAGCACCAATTAGTAGAAAAACAGCCTCTAAAACATTAATGAAAATGTATGTGAATTACATATTCACTTCCATATAAACCCCTTCAGGATCAAACACAGTTAAAATTAAGTTCGCAAACCAAATAGATAAAAACTAAAACAAAAGATAAAATAAAATATGCTACAGTCCAACTAGGCTTCAACTAGGCATCACACTCATTTTGCATAGAGTATATTTTCAGACAGCTCACACAAAGATACTACTGTGCAGGTCACATAACATCATGTCATGTGACCCTGCTCAGCCCCTCATCTGAGACTGACTGGCCCAGGTGGCACCTACCAGCCTGCCCCTACCTAGATACAATGATAACGATCTTAATGCATTTTTACATATACAGTAAGAGTTAAAAAAAGGGATGAATTAAGCCAACATAGCAAATGCATTGCATGGTACTCTAATATTGTCTAACCGCAAGGACTACTGGGATGGGTTCCTCAAACTCATTTAAGTTGCAAGAGAGTGCTCTTCATTAATCTTTTATAACGGCTTTCGGGAGCCACAGTTCATTGAAACATTTTACATTTTTTTACTCATATACATTCAGGATGCAATTAAACCTATTGTGGTCACGTAATGAAGACTCTCGATGGTCAGAGGAGGCAGGTTTTCATTTTCAGTGCAACTGAATATCTATACTTTCTACTTTACTTCCTTCTCCAAACGGAAGCAAATAATGACAAGAAATATAAAAACGGCACTTTTGTTTGTACTGCAGAGATTTACAGAGGATAGTTATAATATATACTATGTAGAATTTATAGAAATTAAAATGCCTTAGTCTATAAGTAAAGAGGGTATCATGGGCCAGTTGACCACCCCACCGAATTGTAAAATCAATGATTGTTTGTTCCCTAACCAAGTGGCTCCAAGAGGGCAGAGTGTATAAGGAGTGTCTATCCTCTAGTGTTTGAAAACAATCTAGAAATAAGGGAGGGTCAGGTTGTGGCCATTTGAAATTGGAAGACAATAAACCGTTTTTATGCAGGGTGAGCTACCCTAAGGGTCTGCCCTAGATTGGGGATCCAAGAAAACGCAAGTCTTTCCTGGGTCAGAAGTCTGTAGTGCCCATGATAGGGAATATGTGTTAAGGGTATGTAGAAAGCTTCCCCTTTCAGAGGACCTATTGTCACGCCCTCAACGTGGGGCACACAGTAAAGTGGGGATGTCCCGCTGCGGAAGCTATCTTCAATGCTCTCTCCAGCCATGCTCATTTGGAACAGGTGCAGTAGTTTGATCTAACTGGAGTGACAGCCTATAGGCTGGATGTTTAGTCTAATCAATAATGTACTAAGTGATTTTATTGGTTGAATATCAACACTTTATTTAACTCAGGATCTTTTGTACAAACTCTTCCACTTGCACAGGCCTATGATGGCATATATTCTTAGGCTGAAGTCAGTAGGGTGATTATAATTAAGTTGCAAGCCCAGCCAATTCCTGACAGACTTATGGAAATTTGTATTTGTGACAAGTTTGTACAGTAAAATACAACAGAATTAGCAGGTTTGTGACAAGCACAGCAACCTGCCAACATTTGATGAATTTATGACGGTAACCACATCACAACCTAGTTATAACCAAAATATCCTCAACATTTCAGGTGCCCAAAGAGCACAGCTCCGTTGATGGGGTTCAGAGGTGGATCTGGGTGCAGGTTCATCCACCTACCTTACCCATCCAGCCTCCCTGAGATGTATTGAAGCAGAACGTTAAGATTTGATGTCCTATAGTGTCCATTTGCTTCAATACGTCACAAGGTGGTCGTGTGGAAGCTGCAACGTGGTGCTGTGGACGAGGTCTGTGCTGCCAAACCTCAGAACTTGATAACTTTTACAGCTCAGTAGACACGGCAGAGGAGAGCTCAGCAAAAAAAAAAAACAATGGGGAATTTTGCAGTACAGCTGACTAAGCCTTGGCTTCAGGTGGCAGGTCCATGGTGGGGAGCAGACCTATGAGATGATCATCCTACTAGGTGATCAGGCTCTGCAGTGCTCTGCATCTTCATGGGTTGGTGAGAATTATCTTGCCCATACAGCCAGCACACCCTTCCACTACATGCTGTAACATCAGCTGTGCATCCTTATGAGCTGAGCAAAGAGGACAACAGCGAGGAGGTAAATGTTAAAGGGTGGCTGGGTTACTGCCCTGGGTCAGGCCTCGGAAATCCACTACAAAAATATACCACAGGGTCTGGTATGATGTCGTTGCCAGTTTTGGCACAATGTTACAGGGCCTTTCTCATGTTTATGCTTATTTTTCATGAAAACATTAATTTCAGGCAATAATTTAAACATGGCATAGTAACAAAAGCTTTGGTCGGTATTACCATAGCAACATTTTAGTTTCTTTGTTTTTTTAATGAGTTATAAATATCTGTCATATCTCACACACTGACTTGACAAAAATGGGAATGGTTTTTGTAATGTGTTGAAAGCAGTGTGTGGTAACTGAAACGTTGCATGCATTCCAACACATTGCTGTGGTTTTCAGCAGTGTATGGTCATTTGTCAACAAAGTATGTGTTTTGTTTTTTTCACTATCAATTTATTTAGTGTCTGTTTGATTTCTGTCATCATAACATAACCATGAGAATGAGAATATATGTTGAATCAGGTGGTGCCACGTTTAAACCACTTTTTGAACCACTCTTCATAATGACAGTTGGGAAAAAATAATAACCAGAATGTTATGCCAACCCAACCATGACCAATAAAAACAGTAAACAGGCACAAAACTCTTAATATATATATATGTACATATATATTATATATATAATATATTCCACTTGTGCATTTGTATTTGGGAGAAGATGAAAAAGAACACGAACATTCTGCAAACCGAATAGCGAACAAATGAATATTCCAGCGGATAAACGTACACGAAGACGCACAACAGGAAGAATCTTTATTTCTTTGCATTTGTATATATACTAGGCTAGCCTATTAGACAAAAGAGTTAATCCCTAAATATCTCCTATCCAATCTCCCTGGTCCCGTCCCCCCCATACAAGACACTTCCTCTAGCCTATCTTAAGTCTTCCCTAGTATAGCAGAGGTTAATACGGGAATCCACAAGGGAGAAAAAGCTAATGGTATGAGAAAAATACATCCCAAGCACTCTAACCCGGAAAAAAACGAATATCATAAGCAAAGTAAATCCCTAACCCTCTACCCCTACTTTTTGCCGAGATGCACCTCAGAATCATCAAGAGGAAAACCCGGCTTTGGCGCCACCGGCAGGGGGCTCATCGATGAGGAGTCTGAGTAGCTGCCCTTTCCCATTCATTCTAGTGTAAAATTTTTACAGTTTTATACACTTCTTTCATTCATAAGTTCATTTTATGAATGAGGGACGTTGGATCATTCATATAAATCGCTAGAAGGGAACCTATGAATCAAACAAATGTATAACTGTAACAATTAGCAGCAGCATTAACATAACTGCATCCACACTGAAGAATTAATGGGAAAGGGCAGCTTCATTGGTTAGTGCCAGACGAGCTCCCTGCCAGCGACCAATAGAGTTGCTCTTACGGACCTTTAAATCCTGGCACTAAAGCTGGGTTTTCCTCCCTGATGAAGCAGAGGTGCATCTCGGCGAAACGCACATTAGGGATTTCTTTTTCTCACGCTAATAGCTTTTTCTTCTTTGTGGATTCCCCTATTAAGCCCTGCTATACTTAATATAGGCTAGAAAACCGTCAGAAAAAGAAAAACGAATACGAAGAATGTATACGAATATCCACCTGAAAAGAACACAAAGACGAACATGAACATTTTGCCGGCGCCCGTTTAAAATATATATATCTTTGTTTCAAATCAAAGTACATTTTTTTCAAACAATAATACAAAACACCCATATAAAATAAATTAGAAGGCACAGTGGAGCTATCACTACAGTTAATAAATATGTTTTCTAGACGTCGAAGTATGCTGTTGAGTTGTAAATCTAAAAAAAAATGTCTTATTCTCTAACTTTTCTACATTCATTTCAATCAATGGAAGTAGAAAAAACTTCCTAAAAACTGAGACATTGGAATGTGATTTGTGCAGTAATATATGTCTGCTATGAGGATCCCCTTTAATCATTGAAACCAAAATCATATTATACTGTAGCCCTTACCAATACATTGAATGACACAGCTCAACTGTGTGAGCAGAATCCAAATAAAATATGACAGTTTTAATATTTGTTCTAGCATGTTTTCTATATGAGACAAAGGGTGACCTAATATCCCCCCCCTTTCATTTCAAGGTTTTCATTTTAAAAATCCAGTCATCTTATGTTATAAGGCTTAAGTAAATAATAATGTAAACCCAAAAAACACACTGGTAAACTAACTCCAATATTTCTTTGCTTGTCATCAACTAAATGGACTCCCATACTTAAATCCTAGCTCACGGAAGTGTAGAATTCCACTTGATGTCAATACACCAATACATTGCAATCTGTACACAACTTGGAAAAAAACCCCTGTTAATATGAATGTGTACAGTATGTGCAGGTGTGTTAGCATGAATATGTATGTGTTAGTGTATGTGTGTTAGCATGGATATGTATGTGTAAGTGCATGAAAGCATGAGTGTGTGTGTTAGCATAAGAGTGAGCATGTGTGCGTTAGTGTGAGTATATATAGCTTGATTGTGTATGTGTGTGTTAGTGTGAGTATTTCATTGTGAAAGTGTGTGGATATATGTGGGTAAGTGCATATGTTCATTAGGGGTCGATGGGGCCACTTGGTTTCACCTGTTCCCCGGGCTAGAAGGTGCAAACTCTCCCCTGTTTGAAGACTCTCATATGTGTGATATAAATCGTCTGGGGTATCTATTGGCTGATTTTAGGCTATCACCTTAAATCTATACAGCGAAATTACATGGAATCCAATTTACATATAGGAATACAGATACTTTTTTTTTCTCCAGCGATACCGATTTCAAACCTATTTGGCATGCATTGGCACAGTGTTTTATAATCATTTATAATAATTATAAAGCATTTTGGCAGATGTTTTTAAGAATATGTTTGTCCTCCGAAATGCTAAAGTTGTTTATCAATGCTCCTTCCGGTCTAAAGAAGCATTGCTCGGCACAATGAGATGATCTGCACAATGCTCATTGTATGGGCTGCTTTAATACACACCACTTCAGTTATATAATGTCTGTTTCTTTTCTAGCATGTCACTAATGGTTTCAGATTAAGATCAATCCATGTCTTCAACCAGCATTACTCACACCTGTTACATATTACTGGAAGCTAAAAGAAACAGCAACATATAGGGTGATCTTCAGGGCTTTACGATGTGACATTTTCCTGGCATGAATTCATCTCGGCAGCTCTTTTTCCCTGGGAATAGGCTGCTTCAGAAATGTTTGAAACAATTACAAATGTTGCATCATACAAAGCAAGCAAGTGCATGATGGGATATGATCCCAATGACAGCAGGACCCATGGGCGCCCTACTATTAATCATAGTGCTAACATGCAATAAATAATGTAGATGAGTGAAATAATTTAGGAAAACTGCTCGGGTCAGATCATGTCAACAGGTGCAAAGGGTTAGTATTTCCAATTATTGCTTCATTAAGCCATCAAGGTGCAGGTAGCCCATTGCACAATAACAAACCTTTTATTTAAACTGCCTACGCACTTTTCTTGTCATTGTTTTGCTGTAAATATGAATTTCCAAAACGGCAAATAATATTACAAATAACTAGTATAGTAATAATGTAAGATTATTTAAAAATGCAGCATGTGGAGCAGCAGAGATTAAGAACAACCCTGTATGATGCATATTTCACAAGTGCCCTCGATTAAAGGAACAATTTGGAAACTTTAGGTTTCACTTTATTAAACAATAAACAATATTTTGCTAGCTTGCTATTGTATAATTTATAGTAATTTTAGAAGAAAAAAACAAACTCCTTGTGAGGTTTGGATTTATTTTAGACATTTTCAAAATAACATAATTCTTAGAAGTAAGGAATGGGTCTTGAGGGGCTAATAAAGGATTTAAAAGGTAAAAAAAAATCTAGCATTCATAATACATTGGGGATGACAATGCAGTTTATTCAGTAAATTGTTGTGGGGAAGCTCATAAGATGTAATAATAAAAATATATACTTGGGAACTTCCCAAAGTTTCCCTGCTGCTCCATATGGGATCTGAAGGGGTGGGACTTGGTTGCGGATGTAGGACTGACCAGTAAGCTGGAATGGGGTGCGAAGTGGACAATGCTAAGGTAATGGCAAGAGGCAATCACCATTCTCTCTCTGCCTGTAGAGCAAAGGCTGCTCTAGTGGCCCAGTATTCAGCCGCGATTACCAGTCCTCCAAAGCCAGAACGTTCCTAGCTGTGAATTTATGTTATAAAACCAAAGCTTGATTTACATTGCACAAGACCATAAGCCACTGCAGCCTTGCTCACGTCGCAGGGGCTAATTTTGGTTATTCCTCCATTGTATAACGCTTCTGTAAGATTGAAGGCATTCATTCAATTTTCCTTTGCATAGACATTTTTGGTATACATACACACACACACACAAATGACAGCAGTGAGTAAAAATGTTTGCTGCAAACCATAAATACAAATGTTATTTTATTCTTAGAGAATCACGTCTGTAGTAAGTGATTTTAACCACTGTATTAAACCTATTGGCGCTGCCTCCCCTTTTGAAGCAAAGGCTGTTATTAAGTGGTTGGATAACTGTTAGGATTCTGAACTAGAAACGGGTGAGTGGCGCTCTTTAACCCCTGTCCAGCAATGTCTGCTCTGTAGTGTGCAGCAGCCATGAAAGGGTTTAAAGGTGTTGTCCTTCAGGATTTGAATTAACGTTGTGGTAATAGCTTCAGATGAGTGACTTACCCCTGATTCTGAAGGAATGGAAATGTTTAATAAATCATTTCTGGTCTCTTGTCATGAATGATTAAATAGGGGATCCTATGGTCATTACCAAAAACGTTTGTCGGACCCTAGTGTGTTTATCTGATTCCACTAACTAATTGCGGCATATAGTTGAGGCATGGTTTAAAAAGTACCCACTTAAATGAAATTTATAGGAAAAGCAAATAGATGGCATTCTTCAGGGTACACCGACTAATATTTTGCATTTAATTTGTTTTATGTTAATTTGTGTCCCTTCTTAGGGCCTCTTTAAAAGCTAGTGGAGCCTTTTCTGGGTTTCCAATATAACCATTTTTTTTTTTTTACAAAAATAAAACAGACCACATGTCTCGTTACGTTATGCATGGGCTAGAAAGCCTTTCATTGGCAGACTAAGAGGTTGTTGTTTTTCCATAAGTCACTGTAAGGACTATCATCTATGCTCAGCTACTACTTCTCTTTGTTTTTATAACACAGCTTGAGTGGATTTTACCTGTTTTGTGGATTTACGATGATGCAGAGCTGCTTTTCACAACTGTGTAACTGTCAGGGTCCACAATAGCCATACCTGGGAACTCTCTGGGTTTGACCCGGAGATTGCCGGATGAGCTTCTTCGGTTATCCGGGTCAAGACCCGGATCTTCCAGGTCACGGGGTCTTGACAGGCCCCGCTCCCCGCCCATTTTTCCTTTAAATTGGGGTGTTTCCCCGCTGCCATCACCCGACGTCAGCGGGAACTCCCATTAATGTCATCGGGACCGCCCACTGACATAAGCGGGATCGCCCACTGGCGTCAGTGGGACCGCCCACCGACGTCACAGGACCGCCCGCTGACATCAGTGTGCAGTCCTGGCCTCGTTCCGCAAGGGAAGGCTCCATGTAGCCGGAGCCCAGAAGTTCCCAAGTATAACAATTGCATACCTACTAAGTGTCAGAATTATTGCTGGTATGTGTGATCATAGTGTTCTATAGTCTTCAAAAGTCACAATAGTTTGCATTTAAACAGCAGAAACCATATTCATAAACTAAGTAATGTGAATAAAATACATTATTCTGCTACTAAATGTTTTGGTTGTTAGAGACGGTTTAATGTCCCATACAAACCCACCAATGAAGAATACATACTTACCTAAAAAATGCCACAGTCCAAGTTATTTGCAAGTTACGGGTGCTTGCAGGCAATATCTGTCAGGGAAGCACTCCCAATTAAATGAATGGAAGCACTTTGTGTGGAGGTGAGCAGGGCATCATATTCAGCCCCCGGGAACTCTTGTACCCTTGAGCTGGTGATAAGCACACTGAGTGCTCCGCCGAACACATATCCTGCAAGCCAGAAACCTGTGGCGTGGGGACATTTGCATAGAAGGGGATCCTGATTAATTACTCCATTGTCCTGGGGAAAAGTGTTAACTTAAAGGTGACACTCATACCATGGAACTCTCCAGGTTACGCCTGGAGTTTCTGGGTCAAGTGCCGCTTCTTCCCCGTCACTATAGGTAAATTCCAGGTCACAGGAGCGATTTTGTAGCACTTTCTATGATATTAAATCAGTCTGTGTTCATGCTGGTAGATTATTGATAATGTAGAAATTTGCATTTTCCTGCACTTTAAGGCAATATTATCATTATTGTACATAATTGCACCTCAGCGATTTACTTTTTGAAAAATTATTATTTTTGGCATTGTTTTCTTTCCTGCCATTCCAAATATTTTTTTTATAGGTGTATTAAGTACTAATGAACCTGGATGAAATCATCTAACAGTTTTCTGCCAAATTAAGTCCTGCGCACAAAATATGTCTCGGGTTACAGCCCTGCACAGCTAGCTGCCTTTCCTATATGTGCCAAGTTTTTTTTTCAACGATCTTTATTTGGCATCAAAATAATTTTAAAGCAGTGGGCCAACAAATGTTAATTAACTATCATTCATAAGAACTGCCTACTTCCCAGCTTTTATCAATCATTGTACAAACATTAGCGTCTCGTTAAGATAAGCTGCCCATATAGTGCAATTTTTCCATGTACCCCTGGCTGGTAGCACCAGTTCAAATTGAATGGATCAAACCAATGAAAGTTAGGATTTAGCGAGAGGAAAAACTGTGTACGTCCGTTTTCAAGGATTTAAATATCCCCGTCTACCTTCAGCTAATTTATTCTGGTCCATTTTGGGATTTATTATTATTTATTGTTTTATATAGAACCATCATATGCCATGAACTTTGTAACCTTAAATTACATCACATTTATTTATATATTATTTATAGAGCCATCAGATTCCACAGTGCTGTTACAATAGGGGTCAGTGGGATAGTACAACCTCTGCACTTTCATTGGCCTTTTTTATTTGTTGATTGATTGATATACCACTATGATATTCTGCAGTACTTTAAAATGGCCCCTCATTACAAATAGCCAATCAGAATGCAGGGACACTACCTTAGTGCCAACCAAGTATTGGTGATCCTCTGAATTGTTCCTTACACTATAAGAATCAGACTGAGTTTTTAAATGTTCAATACATACAATAAAAGTTAATTTACAACCATGTAAATTAAATCTCTGCAGTAGTAATACATGTTCTTTATTATATAGTATAATATGGCTTGTATTCTGTATTATAATGTACAGTATAGCATCATATATTACATTTTTAATGTTCAGTCAATAGTATTCCTTTTAAGGAATGTTTGTAGTTTCCGAAGATCAATAAAGAGCTACAGTACCTTAGCCATTTCATTGGAATTGGTCAAACCGTCAAATAATCTATAGGTATAGGATTCTTCTGAAATCACAGTGTTCGGCTAATGTTATTCCTTGCAATCCCCATGTATAAAAAAAGTAAATGACCTAATAATCCTTTGATATTCAATGTCCTATATTTTTGTTAAATTATACATTTTCTTTCCCATTGGTTTAGGTGTGTGGCAGTTAAGATTTACTTATTACCAATGTTCCCTCTAATTTTTCTTGGGTGATGTGCGCAGAAAATTTCTGTTGTGCAACATTTTTCCCAGAGCCAAAATTTTGTGCGCACAATATGCTTCTACAGTCCATATAAAGTTGGTGGAGCTGAAAAAAAAAATCACATTGCAAGGGGGTGGAGCTATATATTTCCAACCCTTTTGACTCCATGGTCTATTCTAAAGGTGAAATTCTCACCGCAAAAATTAATTATGGGCGAATCGTGAGCGGGGGCTCCGGGCTGCATAAAGGATCAATATATATATTACTATTTTTTTTAATTGGGAAAAACTGCATACTATTGACAGGGGTACAGCATAACACCTATCACTATATACTGAGGCACACATTGACAGGGGTACAGCATAACACCTATCACTATATACTGAGGCACAGCACAACACCTATCACTATACATTGAGCCAGACATTGCCAATAATGTAGCATAACCCCTATCACTATATACTAAGCCAAACATTGATGTGGTGTAGGCCTACTGCTTCAGTGTCTGGCTTAGTATATAGGGATGCACCGAAATGAACATTCTGGACCGAAAATTCAGCTATCACTTGACCGAAACTGAAAATGACCCCCCTTTAAAAAAAAACCCACTTTATTAAAAATAACACACCAAAATTGGACAAAAACCCCCAACAACAATATTATATATATATATACACAAACATATATATATATATAT